>APFE031626434.1:58886-91193 GCA_000404065.3 Pinus taeda | reverse complement strand
AGCCCGGAGGACCAAGATAAGACCACTTTCACTTGTCCATGGGGTACCTTTGCCTACCGTGTCCTTCCCTTTGGGCTATGTAATTCCCTTAACACTTTCCAAAGAGCTGTATTAAGCATCTTTGCCGAGCTGGTCCATGATTCGGTAGAAATCTATATGGATGACTTTACTCCTTACGGGTCTAGCTTCCAGGAAGCCTTATCCAACCTGGGAAAAGTTTTGAGCAAGTGCATTGAGATGAACGTGTCCCTCGGTCCTGAGAAATGTGAGTTCCTGATGACTAAAGGGACTGTGTTAGGCCATACCATTTCTTGCTAGGGGTTATAGGTGGATCCCAGTAAAGTTGCTATCATCAAAAGGGTCCCCCCTCCTCAGAAGGTGAGAGATGTCCGGAGTTTCCTAGGCTTAGCAGGATATTACCGCAGATTTATTAAAGACTTTAGTAAGCTAGCCTCGCCATTGTTTGGCATCTTAGCAAAAGATGTTGAGTTTAAATGGTCGGATGACTGCTAGAAGGCTCTGAATGAGTTGAAGGATAAGTTGGTGTCTGCTCCAATTCTGAGAGGCCCAAACTGGGCCCTACCTTTCCACATCCACACTGATGCCTCAAAAAAAGCCATAGGGGCAGCCTTAGGACAAGTTGAAGAAAAACTCCCATATGCTATATACTTTGTTAGCAAAAACTTATCCAAGGTGGAAATGAACTACACGGTAACTGAGAAAGAGTTCCTGGCTATGGTCCATTCCCTGAACAAGTTCCGACACTATATCACTAGCTATCAAACATTTGTACATACTGACCATGCTGTAATCTGATATTTAATGAATAAGCCGGATGTGAATGCTCGTATTATTAGATGGTTATTTTTTTTGCAGTAGTTTGATTCGACCATTGTTGACAAACCAGGTAAAGAAAATGTTGTTGCTGACTTTTTGTTTAGAGTGAATTTGACTGCAGGTGAAGAAGAAATAGTGGATGACTAGATGCCAGATGAGCATCTATTTGCTATCTCAGTACTCTCCCTGTGGTTTACTGACATATCCAACTATCTGGTCCCTGCCCAGTTCCCTCCGCACTTATCCTCAAAGGAGAAGAGCAGAATCGTGAGAAAAAGTGCCTCATTCACTTGGATCGGGGGCAACTTGTTCAAACTTGGCCCTGATCAGAACTTAAGGCATTGTGTAAGGGAGGAGGAAGTCTTTGACATCCTCCTAACTTGTCATGATGGGCCTTGGGGAGGAAATTTTGCAGCCAAGAGGACTGCCTTCAAAATTCTATAGGCAGGCTACTATTGGCCCACTCTTCATGAAGATGTCAGAAGATATATCAGCCAATGTGATCGATGCCAAAGGATGGGGAAACCAACCCCAAGGGACGAAATTCCCTTCCAACCTCAAGTGACTCTTAAGCCATTTGAGAAGTGGGGTATGGACTTTGTGGGCCCTATCAACCCTCCTTCAAGGCAAAAGTCTTACATCATTGTGTGCACAGATTATTTGAAAAAGTGAGCAGAGACCAAAGCAATCAAAGCAGCAACAGAAGAAAAGGTGGCCTAGTTTTTAAGAGAAAACATTTTCTACAAATTTGGCCACCCAAGAGAGTTAGTCATCGATCAAGGAAGCCAGTTCACCTCCAATTTGATTGAAGACTTGCTTGCTCATCACAAAATCAAGCATAGGACTTCCACCCCATATCATCCTCAAGCGAATGGGCAAGTGGAAGTCACCAACATAGCATTAGAGGGGATCTTGACTAAGGTGGTGAGCAGTAGCAGAAGGGATTGGGTAGATCGCCTGGTTGAGGCCACTTGGGCATACAATACCACTTGGAAGACCACAACCAGTTTCACACCCTATGAGCTAGTCTATGGGAAGAGAGCTTTGCTGTCAATCGAGATTGAATACAACAAATTGAGGATGGCAGCTCAACTAGACCTAGATCTCAGCCATGCTCAACAAGAAAGGTTAATGCAGTGAATGGGTTAGACGAACTTTGAATGCAGGCCCTCCTCCACTCAGAAGTGACTCAACTTCAGAGGAAAGTGTGGCATGACCGACACCTCAATGACAAACAATTCTAGCCGGGAGATTGGGTGCTGCTATATGATTCCAGACATAAGGATTTCAAAGGGAAGCTGAGAACGAGGTGACTAGGACCATATGCAGTGGAAAAGTGTAATGAAAATGGTTCTATCCTTATCTAAAATATTGATGAAGAAGCCATCCCCATGCTCGTCAAAGGGCATCGACTAAAGATCTATAGGAAACCTATTTCGAGGCAAGAGTTCGTCAAAACTATGGAAAAATCAATGCTGGTCATAGAGAAGGGTTCGACCTCTATTTTGGGCACACCCTGAGCATCATTTTATATTCAAAAAAAAAAATGCAATAAAAAAGATCCTTGGGTGAAAACCTTTCTGAGGCGCCCAAGGCAGATGGTAGGAGTGAAAACCTCATTGAGGCGCTCCTGTTGTCTCTCTGAAAAAGAATGGAAATAAAAAAAGATCCTTGGGTGAAAACCTTTTTAAGGTGCCCAAGGCAGGTGGTAGGGGTGAAAACCTCATTGAGGTGCCCCTGCTGTCTCTTAAAAGAAAAAAGAAAAGAAAAAGAAAAAAGAAAAAGAAAAGAGAAACAAAAAGTGAAAAAAGAAAAAAGAAAACAAGCTGATCTCTGAAAGTGGTGCAGGTTGTAGGTATACAGCACACCAAAGGTGGACTCTCAACTCGAGGAAAAGGGTCCCTATCAAGCTACTAGATAGCCTCTCATGCTCACCCACCATGAACATTCATTTTTCCAAAGTTTGGGCACAATCGGACCATGGTTCAACCTTCTACAGGAACCTACAAGACTTTCTACAGGAAGTGCTGTATTTCTACATGAAACTTCCTGTAGAATTTTTGGACAGGCCAGAATCGACTGCAGGGAAGGATTTGGAGCTTGAAGTTGGCTAAAGAGGCATGCAACCACCCTTTTCTTCCATCCTCCACTCGCTTCACCTCTTTTCACCATCATCACTCCAATCTAAGCAAGCATACCTGCACATGCAACCAGAACTCTGTTTTTCAAATAAGGAAAACTATGTTTTTTTCAATCTCAAAAATAAGGTCTTCTGAGGCTCGAGCACTCACCTGTTTAGGTGACCTCAAGACCTTTTACCTGTGCAACATGACTCGAATTATGTCAGCATGCACCCCAGGAGGAGAAACAACTACAGGATGTCCTACAGGAATCCTGTAGGAGCTGATCCAGCTGGAGTACCTACCACGAAGACACCAGCAACTCCCAGAACTGGTGCATGCCATATTCGCCACCAGAGGAACGGGTCTCTAATACTCACAGCTAGAAGTAGCCAATGCAAGGAAGCTCCAACACTTGAACACGAAGCAGCAACACGCAGATCCAGCATCCCTCGTCTTGAAACCTGGAAAAAACCATGTCCACGGCCGCACAGGTAAGTGCCTAACCTTATTTCGTCAAATTTCATAAGCTATACTCTGAATATGCATGACTGTGAGAATGGGCAGATTGAACAAGGCTGGTTGCCACTCAACCGGCCACCACAGCCAGTCAAGCGGCCTCGTAGGATCTGAACTGGATTGATTATGCTAAAAGAGTGGATAATTGGCACATGGGAAGTGTCCAGTCAGGGAGAAGTGGAGGTATGACAAGAATGGCGGCGGTAAATACAGAGGAAAGAATTCGGTGGTCAAGGGCACATTGGGGTATGATTGCAATGACATTGGCCAACGGATCATCAGGGACAGCTCACCCCCGTGCCATGAATTCCACAGCAATTCGAAATCGGTTGGTTGATACTTATGATGCACTACAATCATTTATGAACACAAACGTTTTCCAGCCGAATGTGCATCCTCCTCCTCTGCAAGTGGTTAGCCTGAAGTTTTCGACCCGTTCAAACATCCTGCTACTGCTCAGATTGGTCCTGCGCTACCGTAACCTCCTCCGGAAGCCGAGAACAACTTCTACAGGAAGCTGCGCTATAGGAAACACAACATCCGAAGCAGTGCAGACTGTTCATGTCGAGGGTGGAAAATTTCAGTGAGGTAGGCAAAATTTAACCTCCCCATGCAAAAAAATTCTAAAGGTGGTGAATTCGACGTAGTGAAGGGGGTGGAGAAATTTGAGTGCAATTCTATCTGGAGCTTTTTTTATATATGTCGCTGCCAAAATCGTCGTAGTAATCTGCATGAGCAATTTCCTCCATGCATGAGTGAAAACTCCCTCCTGTAGAAAGTGATACCGTGTAAAACACTGTTAAAATTGTAAGTTTTATGCGGCTGTGTGTATAATGGAGACGTAGCTCTGTGCTCAGAGTGAAAATTCCCGAAATTCTCCTTTTGTATATGTGAGCAGGCAAATTCAGTACAGGGTAATCGACCAAAGGTATCTTTTTTACGCTCTGAGGAGGGAATCGACCCAGAATTCACAGTCTATGTGAAAACACGAGCAAACACAGAGTTTTACCATGCTGGGTGGGTTCATTCAAAAAGAACCTTCAAACTCAAAGAAATTATGGGAAACCCCTGAGGTGGTAGACCTGTTTTCCCGTGCACAATGGATGTCATTTTGTGACAAGCTCCAAGGGCACGACGATGAAATTACGGAAGAATTCCTTCGGTCCCTAAAGCCAAAGTCAAAAACATTGGTCATTGTCAATTTCAGAGGACTGGCCCTCAGACTCACCCCACAGCACATCAACAGGGTAACTGATCTTCCAATGGGTGTGCCTTGGGATAAGGAGGAGAGGAAGCTGGGTCGGAAGACTAAGGAAGAATTCTTCTTGCCAGAAGAACAATTCTCAGAAGATAAGAACAGAGTTCAGAGGACTAGCCTACAACCATTCTGGAGTGAAGTCAGCCTCCAAATTATGAAGTATATCCCATGCGAGGGGCGATTTAGCATCATATATGGTTATCATTTTCGGCTGCTCATAGAACTCAGACACCACATGGACCTACCCTCAGAGCAAAAATTGAGCATTCCTTATTTCCTCCTGTAGTCCATGACTGAATGTGCCACCAAAATCAGAGAGGGGACACCAGACCAGCTAGCTCATCATGGGCTTATTAAGCTCCTCGTGGAAGATGCACTCCACACTTTCACTGTCCCTCTCTACTGGGAAATTTTCCAGAATATGTCGAAGGACGATGACATCCGAGTCTTAGCCGAGGAGCTCACTTCTTCTAGTAGTGAGGAGAATGAGGCTACTCAGGCCGAGAAGAAAGTTAGAAAACAAGACACCCCTGGCAAAACACTAAAAAAGGAGCAAAAAGGAACACCAGCAACAGGGAAAGCTGTCAAAACAGGGGATGGTGGGATTGCACCAACACCCAGGGAGAAACGACTACAGAGCCAGGCAGAACCGACTAAGAAAGTCCAAGACAGTAAGGTCACCCCTAAGGAACCTCAACCAAGATAAAAGAGAAATTCCCCTCGGCCAAGCAGGCTAAAACAGTGCCCTCGGCTTCTACAGGAAAGCAGCAGAGTATTTCTACAGGAAAGCAACAGAGTATTTCTACAGGAAAGCAGCAGAGTATTTCTACAGGAAAGTTAAAAACGGCTTCTACAAGAAGCTAGAAAGAAACAGCTACAGGACTTTCTATAGGAAGTCCGAAAGGAGGATAACAAAAGGAGAAGTCGGCCAAAATCCTAGCTAGGGAGGTAGTAGCTGTGCTGGCCGCCCTAAGTACCTCTCCCAAGCCAAAAATAAAATGAAAGAGGGAGACTCCTCTATATTTCAAAGCGAGAAGGAGTGTAAGAATTAAGACTGGTAGACCCCAGCCTCCATCAAAAGAACCAATCACTATCGTGGATACCCCTACCACACCAAGGGATAAATCCCCCTCCAAAGCATCCATTACTTATGAGCGGGGGAGCCCAAAAACATCCTCATGGAGGGACAGAATGGAAAAATTAAGCTCAGAAGCCTCTCTACAGGATGCTGAGGCTATTCTATAGGAAGCTTTTGCTAGGCTGAAAGAAACTGAGCAGATGGAGGAGAAAGCAGCCGAGTCACCACAAGAGGAGGAGGGAGAATCCAAGTCACCACCAAAGGAGGAGAAAGTCGATGTTATCATGGAACCAAGCCCCCAGGCCAACTTTGGCTCTTATTATAACTTTTTGGAGGCCGACAGAATTATTCCCCAAAAGTTCACAGTGCCACTATTTTTAGCACTTGAGGAAGAATGGGTACGAACCCACACGTGGATGAGGATAGCTAAATCTAAGGGGTAGTAGATATCGGGCCTCTAGAGGAAAGGCTCAAGGAAGCACAAAGGGAGTTGGCAAGAATAAGTCATCTGGAAAGCTCCCAGCGAGACAAGTTAAGAGAAGAGGATGAGCTGCTCAGACAACAGCTCCAGCTGTAGGGACAGAGGAAAGAAAAGGACACGACAGCCAAGGATCCCTCAGGAGAGCCTCAAGGAAAAGAAGAGATGCAAGCTGATCTTGAGGAATTCAACCAGCAGCTACAGGAAAGGGGACTGCAGGAAGATATAGAGATACAATCCCTAAAGCAGTAGGTGCAAGAAAAGAAGGCACAACTGGCCTGCATGGCCAGTTGGGCAATGGAAGCACTGCAATGTAGGCAGACGACCAAATCTTATGGCCTGTACCTAAGGGACTAGTGGTTGCAGTTCCAAATAAATACGTTGGTACAGAGGGGTATCTCTCACATCCAAAACCCCCAACAGTTCACAGATTTATGTAACACCAGTTCATTGGAAGATAAGGCCAAGCTTTCAGAGTTTTACCTCCATAATTTGGCCCTTCCAAACATCACTTCGTGGGACCCCAACACAGCAGTAGGGGACATGCAGCTGATGGCAATGACCTCATGGTTAAACCACGAAGAGAAGAGAGCAGCTGAGATCAAGAATGTTATGGACCGGGAGTTACATGAACCACTGCTGATTAGAGCAGAGCCAGGGGAACCCACAGCATTGATATCCACTCACCAGCACCTAGCAACCAACTCTCGGGGTTTATTAGAGTACATGGATCGCCAGGCCTAGGCCATAGCACACTTCGAGGATATGGAGAGATTACTAAGGGAAAATTGTGTTCATGCTTGCACCTGTAGGTGGAACACATTGTCCCACAGCCTCAAAATTTAAGAATATCACACTCTAATTCGAATGAGGGAGGCTTTGGCATGGGTACCTCTCTACAAGAAGTCTATGCAGAACCTCCAAGCCAATTGGATAGGCCTCAAGCTAAGTCCACCCTTGCTTTTGGGATTGTTAGAGGAAGGCATAGAAGAGGAGGAGCATAAGCAGTGGGAAGAAGTGGAGAGGAAGGTCGGATTCCATGACAGTGTGGAGGACACTACTTCAGAAGCCTGGGATGTCAGAGTGGCCATTAAGGCAATGAAAGATGAGGAGCTAGACTAGTTGCTCAAAGAATGAGAAACCCTTTTAGCAGGGCGGTGATGATGAGCCCCAAAATTGGTAACTTGTTGGGCTCATTTGGCCTAATTATCCTTGTTCAGTCCTTGTTCAAATCCCTCATTTTCTATAGTTTATGAATTATTTTCAGTATGTTTATGTCATTGGTACGAATAAGGGAAGTCACTTTTCTTAGGTGGTTAACACGTGCTTATTTCAGGTTTTTTGACACATATTGGAGCAAAGTCAAAGCAATCATGAGCTATAAGGCAGCCAAGCCTGAGGTGAGGATTTGAAGGGGGGTTGCCTATGGCATTAAATAACCCTTCCTCAGGATCTTCACCCCCAACTCCGATCTCCAAAGACCACCAAACCGAATCTAGAAGGCAACCAAGCAGCATTTAGAAGGGAATGTTTAACTCACAGTTTGACAGCCGAGTTCCACAAATTGAGGAGGCCAGCTAGGTCCCTCGTGAAGTATAAATGTTGAGGCCTCAACCTTCGTAAAAAGACTTTTGAAACTATTGTGTATTTTGCACCTCACTGCTGCCAGTTCTATTTTGTTCTTTTGTAGCCATTTTTGGCATGACTCTTATGCTTATTTTTGGATAATGAGAAACAGTTTGGTTTCCTATCAAATCTGAGTTTTCCATAGGAGCCATAGCTCTCAGGGTTGGGCCCAACCTAAGAGCCTAGGGCCTCCTTTCTGTATTGTTACTTTTCCTTTACGTATCACTGTTTTCCTTTATCCATTTGAACACATTTCTATTATGTAGATTTCGTTATGTTGCTGGAATAGATCACTGTTTATGAATGACATTGTTTTAGGTGCTTTGGTAGGATAATAACAACAAAACCTACAAGAAAAGGGACAACCACTCTCCTGGTTTCACCTCATCCTTATTGGATTTGGGGCTGGAATTGAGGAAATAGTGCCGCCTCACAAAAACACTAGTTTGCTTGACTATGCAATCCTTAGTGTGCTTGTTTTTATTAGCAGAGATTAGTCATGGGTTTGGACATCTGAAATGTTTCTTTGCATAGATGGTATACAAGGTTTTCTTCCCAAATAAAGTTGTTGTTCATTTATGTTGTTGATGGTTAGACTAGACTAGTGTAGGATTTGATCATTTGAAAGCCTTTGTTGACTTGATCAAGGTACACCGTGCAGGGCACCTTCTCCATTCTTTCATCCACCCAAGGTATCAGTTGAGCCACCTGTTCTGTCTCTTAGCTAAGTTTCTCGTTCCCCATCTATCCTTTTTGTCCATGAAACCTTACCTCCTTACTCATCATTGCCTTAGCATTCTTCAAGCCAAGTCAGCCTTTCACACCTCTTCACCACTCCATCCACTAGTCCTTAGGCCATTTTTAGACTCCTATCCTACCTCTACATACATCCCTACAGCTTCCCTCACTCATCCATCTCCTAGAGACAAATTTCCAAACATCCTGTAGAACCCCTGTAGCCTTCCTGTAGAAGCTCACAAATGAGGCTTCCTGATAGCCAAACTTTGTGAAACTCTTTGGAAGAGTGTTAGGGACTCCTTATACCCTCCCTGCATCTTTCCAACCTTTTCCAAGCATTTCTCTTCCTTGATCCACCCCTGCACAGTAAAGCACAGTTCAAGCATATGCATGTGAAAATTGACAACTTAATCAAAAGTACAAAAAGATGCTTTCTTAGGACAAAGGTAGTTAAACACATGTCTTTTACCTTTATAGAAGTAATGGCATCTCTTTCAGTAGTTTTCACTCTCATTTTTGCATCAGTAGGACTAGCTGGTAGAATTAGGGTTTGCTAGGGTTTGCGTTTTCCTTCAGTTTGTCAATCTCTTTTCCCAAGTAGATTAGCTTCCTTTGAGTTAGCTTTCATCCATCACTTAAAATCTTCTTTTGAAAGCCCATAGAAGTTGGCTAAAGCCCCTAGCAGACTTCTGCTAGCTGATCAAGTGTAACTGCAGCAAGAGCTAGTACATGTGCATACAACACCATCGCTTCCAAGTTTGTTACGAACAATCGGGTTGATAAAAGTAAAGAAAGGAGTCTTAGGAGTTGTAGCATTATTGCTGCAATATTGGAGCCCACCATATGCATTTACAAAGGAAGCCAGGAGGGTCAATTATATCAGAACCATTCATACAAGATGAGTAAGGTGGTAGCTAGATATTGGGGGAAAAAGAATACAATCAGGACAACAAGTTATAACAGTTGCGTGAATGGAGGCAGGGAGAATGGAATGGTAAGTGCGAGCTAGTTCTGGTGGGAGTGAGTATGAGGATGAGAGGTTTTTGGAGTAGGACATGAGTGGTGAGCGGTAACTAACGGGGGGTGCAAAATAATATGAGAGGGATATGTCGTAGCGGGGCCCGACAGTGAAACTACATTTTTGGACCCCCACATAGCCGATAAAGGGAAACATGGCGAGGGTGTCCAAAAAGGCCTAGGAGCTGTCGATCTAGGTGGAGTCAATTTGGGCCATTCAGAGATGTGAGGTGTTTTATTAATATGTGGACCTTGAAAAGTGATGGACTCGACAACACTTTAAATCTATCGTATAAAATATTGCATCTAAGAGAGTTCCCACATATCGCAATCACAAGTCATGAGGAACTTTGGCGGAGGAGCAACTTTAGCCTATGAGATCACTGATCTATAGGATTGGCACCTTTTGTGCTTATCCCTTGGTTCTTTGGCCCCTATTAGACAGTAATTTTTCATCGAATCTGCATTCCCTGATCTCAGATACTTTCGGTCCATATTACTGACATCTATTCTGTGTCATGTTGCCAATTATCTGTCAATACCTTCCTTGTAATCTCTAGAAGAATGTCTTAGTTCTTTATCCCTAAAGAAAATCCCCTTTTACCTTATTTTTTGGGTCGTCATGGGTCATTAGTTGTCTTACCCATGAAGATGGTCAATTTTTCACTAACCCTCATGAATTTGTCACTCTGTCCCTGTGTTTCGCCCATGAAGACCTACTTTTGGCAAGTTTTTTAACAACTTGATGAAGCTTTGAGATGAAATTGCTTCATGGGTGGACCTAGGGTTGGTTGCTGGGTTAGATGAGCTCGCCTCTCTCCTTTTGGATAGTTGTTCCACCTCTTGTGAAACCTCCCTAAGAGATAGACTCTTCCTCCCATCTCTTATGGAACCTCTCCCTCCTATAAATGTTTCCTCCATGAATGAGATCAGCTAGCTTGGATGTAACTTGATGATAGCTAAATGTAATTTGTTAGCTTCAAGTTTCTAAGAGAGGACTAGAGGTAGAGAGTGTTATTGAAGTGTGGAAGTAGCCTCACATGTATTTTGGCTTGAGATATGTTTGAGTATAGTTGGTTTGAGAACTTTCTAGCATTAATCTTTTGAACTAAAGAGAGAGTAATTTGTTCCCTTGGGAGACGGCTCACAAGTGAATGCTTACAAAGACATGCCGACGGGACCCTTGAATGATACTTATGATGTCAAGGCCCAGTTGTAAGTTTTACTTTGATTTATATAATACAAATCAATAACTTGTTTCCTATATCATATGTTGAAATTGTATGTCGATAGCTTGACGTTCCTTGACTCTTCAAGTAGATTATTTGGTTGCTTTCTATTGCGTTTGTGGTTTTTCTCTACATGTTGTTTTCAGGTATAAGTGACTAGAAGAACAAGAGCTGGAGCAACCTAATGAGGACTTCATCAAACAATGAATTGAAGGTAGGTCTTCATAACACCAACTTTCTAAGGAAATTTGCTTTGGTATTTTCTTTGCGATGACTAGAACCACTCTAGTGCTAGAGGAGTTGCCTCTTTGCGATGACTAGAACCACTCTAGTGCTAGAGGAGTTGCCTCTATCCATAGAGGGAACTTACTTGTGTTTAGCCCCTAGTGTGATTGTAGGCCATCCCTGTTATTGAAGCCCCCTTTAGCACAAATCGTAACCAGAGAATTTTAATTGGAGTCATGACCCTTTAACTTCGTCGATTGCCGATCTACGAGAATCTCCTTTTTCGATGTAAATCGTGTCACATGGCACTTCCTGATTGGTGAAATGTGTCGCCCAGATATGCCCCCATAGGACCCCTGAAAATGCCAAATTTATGTGCCATGTGTCCTATGTACTAGCATGTCATGCTAACGTCATCTTCCATGTGCGTTCTTAGGGACCAATGGTATTTCACCATGTAGCTCACTGGAGGAGAGAGAAAAGGGCCTACTTGGCCTTGGTTTTTCACTGCAACCCTTTGTTATATGGTTTTTTTCCCTTCCCAGTTCTTTAAACCATATCAAGACTCTTATAGTTCACATTCCTTTTAACCCGAGTCCCATTCAGAATTGTCAATCGTCGATATTGCAAGGCCTCCGATGTTGTGGGAATTCTAATATACGGGACCTATGAATGCTGGTAAGCCACTAGATTGTACTCGGGGCCTCCCGTTCGCCAATGTTCCTTACCTTGGACCCACTAATTTGTAATTTGTGATATCGGTGATCGACTGATCATAGATTTCGATGGGTTCCCTTGCCACTACTTCGGTAAAGCTCCAGTTGGGATTTGCAATGAGCAGGACCCTTAGCTATTTTTCCTTTGTTTTCTGGCTTCGAAATAGTATCTTCAATGTGCTGTAACTTCTGATCAAGGAGTTTGTTTTTGGACTTCTACCTACCATTAGAAAGCTTATACCAAACACTATCCAATGGAGAGGGTCCAATTTATATTTGAGAGCTTCTGTGTCATGGAATATGGTTTCAAATTGTTATGTTCTTTGGTACTCTTTGTAGAACTATAACTTTGTTTTTAGAAGGTGACAATAGGCACAAAAATAACAATAAAGGAGATACACTAGTATTTTAGGGACCTAGAAGATAGGAAGTAAGATATCCTTGTGATCCCATCATCTAACTTCTCCCCTATTGTCCACTCATCTTGAATAGGTCAGGGTCCCTTATTCTACTTATTGGTCCCACATGGTGTATGTGGGTTCATTCCCATGGCATGCAAACCTTTAGTTCCTCTATTATAACGATGAGGAAAATCATTTTTTTCAATTATCGATAAAAAATTGGGCAAAAATATCTATCATTTCTTCATTGTTTCTAAGGATCTCTGATGAGCCTCATCATTGAGTAACTCTATGGACCTTAATTCACCTCATAGATTAATCAAATCAACTCTTCTCACAATTTATTACATGTTTTGATTATATTTTGTTTAATGAGATGAGCTAAAGTAAAGTACTATGCCTAGTGGACTAATATGCATTGAATGCAGGTTTGAAAGAGAAAATCAAGGAATTTTGGCAATATTAAGGTTTGAAAATCAAATGGCACAAGGGAGAGAGATTGCAGGAGGTAAATCCTCCTCATTTACTCCTCCCTCATTCAAATATTCCTCCATTAATCACATCAGCTTGGAGTACAAGAAGCCAAGTTATGAAGATCAAAAGGTAGTTGAGCAAGTGCTAGTCAAAGAGTTAGTTCATCTCATGTTTGGGAGTCGAGCCTCCATAGATTTAAGGAACTCATTGGGGACTTCAGCTGTATAAATAAAGAGGCATAGAGCCTCATTAGGATTCAAATTTTTGGTGGTAAAAACACTAGTTATTGTCGAGTTCCAGATTTGTGGAAGACATTGCTATGTAATTTTTTTTTTTGATAATGAGAATGAGATCTTTCTTGATCTAGTATTGAGTTAGCTCATAGGGTTGAAGCCCTTGTGTTACAACCCGACCTAGTAGAAAAGGCTTCCATTCCTGTATATGTATGCTTAGGTTAGTTTCATAGATTCATGATTAAATTGTCCTTAGAAGTATTTCACTGCAGGCAATGTAGATTTGATTAGTTTGTTTATTAGTTGTCATCCATTTATGCTTTACTTCAGCAACAAGTTAGAAAGAAAAAAGAATCACAAAGATGTCAGTTGGTGTCTTGGCTTCACTTCTTCCTTCGAGGATCATGATTTGAGCGAAGGTCCCCTATGCAGCCCCAAAAAGACAGATTTCTATTTTCTCATAGAATTCAGAGTTTACTGTACTTGAACTAGCATTTGATCAGTTTACAAGTCTAGGATTTAATTACCATCTCTTGCATATTCAGTTTTACAGTAGATCTCTTCAATGATTCTATTTTATTCTACAATTTTCCTCATGCATGAAGTAGACATCTAGCTTATTAAACTTTGTTTTTCTAGCTTATTAGAATTCCTCTTCTTTACTTGATTTTTTGGCACATATCAATGTTTGATGTAGAGCAGGAGTTTCGAAAGTAGAGAGAGATCCCATAGAAAGCAACCAGCTTCCAACTTCATCCATCCATAATCATTCCTTTCTTTCACCAAGACCTTCACCAATTTCATCATTTTACATAGAAACACCTCCAAGCATGTTGAGAAAATCTAACCATCTCCTAACCTTGGTTTTGAGTTCTAAGTAACCCTAGGCAATTTCTCACTCCATTCCACCTATCAACCACCTTCCCTAAGCCTTTCATCATCTCTAGCACCCATTGTTTTGCTCTCGGTTGTATCATGTAGAAATATAGGAAATCCTATATGTTTTTAGGACATCCTGTAGGTTTTCCCATAGTGGCCTGTTTTGAGGTTGAATTGAGGAAAAACCTCTAAGAAGCCACAAAAGGGTACCCGAGGGTCTCCCAAACCTCCAAACCATGCACTAGAATCCCTAAGCCACCTGCCACATAACCAAAAGAGATTAGGGTTCACACTTGATTTTCCATAAAAAGAATAAAAAGAAAAAGTAGATTTATTTCAGTCCTTTACATGAAAAATAGTGATGTTTGATGTTTTGAAAATCCATTCTTTAGACAGTGGAATTTCGTACATGCTAGCTTCGCATTCTTATAAAGCATAGTTTCGCAGAAGTTAGTTAGGGAATGGTTTGTTTTTAGTATAGGATTTCAATCATTTTCCTTATTGCAGTTGACTAACTTTCTTGTAGAGTAGATTTCTCTTTCTCCCATTAGTAATCAAGTTTCTTATGAATCCATAGAAGTCTTGCTTGAACACCCTAGTGGTCTCTTTCCAGTTGAACAGTGAAAAAAGGTAGAACCATCACTTTTACTAGTGTATACAACATTGTCACCTCCAAGTTTGTATGAACCTCGGGTCGATAAAGTAAAGTTGGTAGCTACAGGAGTTGCAACATTCTTGTTGCAATACTGGTGCTGATCACTTTTTGGCACCATTGCCGGGGAGGTTTCTGAATAATATATGATTACTTCTTTCTTTCTTCCATTTCTTGTTTCTGATTTTCTGCTATTAGTTTCATTTCTACAAAAGTAATTTCGATTTCTTCCTTTTCCATGTTGCATTCATTTCTTTCCTTTCCATTCTGTAAGCAAGATCTCAATCAAGTAGTTAATTTTTCATTTAGTCAGTAATTTTTATTTATTCTGCAATTTCAATTCTACAATTACTTTCAAAGTTTGGAAACAAAATGTAAAACAAAACAAACAAACAAAAAATTCATGCGTTGTAGGAATAGGGATAACTTAGGGAATTTCTTGCCAAATACCCCCACTTCTTCAAACATCCAACCTTCCCTCTTCTTCGATGGCTGTAAACTAGAGGAACCCTTAGGTGAGCAACCATATATATTTGAAGAACCTACAGGGGAAGAAAAATAAGAAGAACCCATTCCTATTGAACCAATGGTTGAAAATAGAAATTACAAAGGATGTAGAGAAAGAGTTGAGGGTGCCTTCCACATTAGGAAAACAAATGGGGATACTAAGATGAAAAATATAAGCCCCTTTTCCCTTCCCAATTTCCATGGCCTGATCACAGAAGACGTAGGCACTTTCTTATTTGCGTTTGTTGTCATATGCTGAACCTATGACTATACAAATGAGGAGCAGAAGTTGAAACTAATTCCATCCACTCTCAAAGATGTAGCTTTGCACTAGTTCATAGGTTTACCTAGAGATAGCATCACAACTTGGGCTTAGATGCAACAACCCTTCAACAAAAAGTATCTAGAATATTGTAGGTCTAAAGACATTAAAGAGGAAATTTTTTGGATGATCTTAGGCAATGATGAATCCCTAAAGGATTATGAAGAAATATTCCATCTTAGCTACAAAAGGGCCAGGTGCACACTTAACCACGAGTCATTGAAGATGGTCCTACTTAGAGGAGTAAGGAAATATCTTCCGGATACCCTACACTTGCTAGCATGAGGGGATATCTACCAGTTACCCTATGAGGATATCAAGAATTTCTTTAGAAACCATTCTATGGTAGCTATGTAAAATGGTAGGGGTAGTCAACCTATGGTCAGTCCATCCTCTTCTAATTCATCCATTAAGGGTGAAATTGGAAATATGCTAGAGGATTTCAAGAGTGAGATGCTGCAAACCCTTTCCCTATAGATGGACACTATGCACATTAAGAGAAAGTAGGAGGAAGGAGAGAGAGCCTTGGCCATTCTCTGTACTAGATGCACCAAGAGGCACCATCAGAACAAATGTCCATTGAATTCTATTAAAATATGCTCAGTTTGTGAAGAAAACCACTCCATAGACAAGTGTCCTTCTCTACCCAGACTACAAGTGGTATATCAAGGAGCTAAAGGATCACTGAGAAGATCTACTACCTAAACCAAAGGAGACTTCATGGGCCTAGACCATACCATCAGGCCATGCAAGGGTCATCCCATGCATATTACAACCCCAACCAAACCACATCCATACCTTCTTAGGGAACCCCTACTCATCCTCCCTGGTCTACACCACCTCCTTGGTCCTTTACACCTCAGTGTTATTCCCAGCTAGCCAACCAATCATTTCAACCATATGCTCCACCACAACCTTAGTGGAATGCACTACACCACGGGCGGAGGCCCCCATACAACAACTTGCTCAACCACAACTTTTACACTCTTCTCCACCTAAAAAACCCCAGATGCTTACCCAACCAAATCTAAACTTGAACAACAAACTGACACATCAAATATATATTGCAGAGACATCATATCCAAATTATGCTGTGGAAATTCAGGAAATCAACTTGAGATCTAGGAGAGTACTTCCAGACAACCGATCTCTACCTCCACCTAGTGAGGTTGAGGAAGAAAGAGAGGAAATAATTCTTAAAGTTAATCCACCACCCTTTCCTGAGAGATTAACCTGACCACTCGAGCCTACCCCAGAAGAAAATGAACTTCTAGGAGAATTGAAAAACCTATTTGTCAAAATTCCACTTCTCCAATCTATTAAAGATGTACCTATTTACAACAAGTTGATTAAGGAGAAGTGCTTCAAACATCGAGGGAGGTGAAGAAGAGATGTCCTACAATTAATTTCATTGGACAGTTATCTGACTTAATGTTGGGGCAGGTAATTTGTCCAAAATATTTGGACCCTAGAAGCCCTATTGTTGATGCGCACATTAATGGCACCATCATCCCACACACTTTGATCAATCTTGTGGTTTCCATTAATGTGATGACCAAGGACACCATGCTCAAGTTCAACCTCTAAGGTTCATTGAGAAAGACCACTATAATTCTGCAACTTGCAGACTGCTCCATAGTAACCCTTAAGGGGATTATGGAGGATGTGATGGTCTCCATTGACTCTTAAGAATACCCTGTAGATTTCCTAGTTCTCTAGCCTAAGGCTAATCTTACTGGTTACCCTCTCATCCTTGGGAGACCTTGGTTAGCCATTGTTGATGCTTACAGTAGTTGTAGAGCTAGAAATATTACCATCAAGAATGGGCATATGTCAAAGAAATTAGTCCTATACCCTCCTAATCATCCATCTCTAAGACATGATTTACCTTTGTGGCTAGAAGAGGAGGAATAAGATGAAGTTTATTCCACCCAACTCTATATCTTAGAAATGACCATGGGAGGGGGACAATAGGATGAAGATGATTTAATTGAACACATACTCCAAATTCCAACTCCCAGTACATTGTCCTTAGAAGAAGTAGTAAAGGAAACCCAAAAATACTATCAAATTTATATATGCTTAGCTGATTCCAACCCTCTCCATGTCAAAATAATAGAATTCAGTCATGGGAGATCTTTGAAAATCAATCCATCTCTTTATGTTCTCCAAGAAGAAAATTTGTTCAACATGCTAAAGGAACATCTGGATGCCTTTGCTTAGAGTTAAAAATAAATGAAGTGAGTGTACCCCTCGATGTGTGCACACAACATTTATATCAAACAAGGTCGCAAGCCAATCTGACAACCCCAAGGAGGATGAATCCATCTCTTAAGGATATAGTCAAAGAAGAATTGCAAAAGATGCTAGATGTAGGATTCATTTACCCTATCTCATATAGTGAGTGAGTCTCTCCTTTAGTGTTGGTTCCAAAGAAAAATGGTAAGTATGGGATTTGTGTCAATTACAGGGAGTTAAAAAAAGCAACAAATAATGACCATTTCCCTCTACCTTTCATTGACCAAGTGCTAGATGGCCTGGCACGGAAAACATTTTTCTCTTTCCTAGATGGATTCAACGGGTACAATCAAATCAAGATCAGCCTAGAAGACCAAGATAAAACCACCTTCAATTCTCGTTGGGGTACTTTTACATATAGGGTCCTTTCTTTTGGCCTATGCAATGCTCCTACCACTTTCTAGAGAGCAGTCTTGAGTATCTTTGCCGAGTTAGTCAATGATGCGGTAGAAATTTATATGGATGATTTTACACCTCATGGAGGTGATATCTAGGAGGCTCTGTCCAACATAGGTAAGGTGTTGCACAAATGCATTGAAATGAACCTCTCTCTTTGTCCCGAAAAATGTGAATTCCATATGACTGTAGGGATCATGCTAGGTCATTCAATATCTCAGCAAGGACAATAGGTGGACCCAAACAAAATAGCTATAATCCAAAGGGTCCCAACTCCACAAAAGCAGTGACATGTCAGAAGTTTCTTAGGGTTAGCTAGATACTACTGAATGTTTATAAAAGACTTCAGCAAGTTGGCTTCTACTTTATTTGGGTTGTTGGCCAAAGAATTTGAGTTTGTATGGTGAAAAAGTTGTCAAGAGGCCCTGGACACCATGAAGGACAAGTTAACCACTACATTGATTCTCCGAGCCAAAAACTGGGCCCTCCCTTTTCCCATAAATTCTTATGCCTCCCACAAAGCCATAGGAGAATCCCTAGGCTAGATAGATGAAAAATTGCCTTATGCCATTTACTTTATCAGTAAGAATTTGCCAAAGGCCGAACTGAACTACATAGTGACCGAAAAGGAGCTCCTGGCTATTCTGCATTCATTGAACAAATTTAGGCATTATATTACAGGCTATCAAACATTTGTATATAGTAACCATGTTGCAATCAAATATTTACTAAATAAGCCTAATGTGAATGCCCAGATAATTAGATGGTAACTTTTACTACAATAGTTTGATATAACTATTGTTGATAAGCTTGGAAAGGAAAATGTTGTTGCAGATATTTTGTCTAGATTAACTTTGCTTGTAGCTGAGGAGGGAATGGTTGATGACCAGTTACCGGATGAGCACTTATTTTCCATTTTAGTTCTCTCTCCATGGCTTTCTGACATAGCGAACTATTTGGTATCTGTACAGTTCACACCGAATTTGTCCTCTAAAGAGAAAAGAAAGATTGTGAGGAAGAGCACCCCTTCCACTTGGATTACGGTCAAACTCTTTAAAAGAGGCCCGGATCAAACTATGAGGTGTGTCAAGGAGGAGAAAGTATTTGAGATCCTTTCGAACTGTCATGATGGGCCTTTTGGAAGCCAATTTACATCAAAGAGGACAGGATTTAAAGTGTTACAAGATGGGTATTATTGGCCCACTCTTCATCAGTATGTGAAAAGATATACTAGTCAGTGTAATTGGTGCCAAAGGATGGGAAAGCCTACTCTAAGTGATGAAATTCTTCTGCAACCTCAAGTGACTTTTAAGCCATTTGACAAGTGGGGCATGGACTTCATTAGACCTATTGACCCTCCTTCCAAGAAAAATCAGTATATCATTGTGTGCACTAACTATCTAACTATGTGGGTTCAAACCAAAGCAATTAAGGCAGCAACAGAGGAGAAGGTGGTTGAGTTCTTAAGGGAGAATGTATTTTACAAATTTGTGTACCCTATAGAACTGGTCACTGATCAAGGTAGCTAGTTTACCTCCAACATGATTGAAGACTTGTTAAACCAACATAAGATCAAGCATAGAATCTCCACTCCCTATCACCGACAAGATAATGGGAAAGTGGAGGTGACCAATAGAGTGCTGGAGGGCATCCTAACTAAAGTGGTTAGTAGTAGTAGGAAAGACTGGGAAGATAGACTACTTGAGGCCACCTGGGCCTATAATACCACTTGGAAGACCACAAATGGATTCACTCCTTATGAGCTAGTCTATGGGAAAAAGGCTCCGCTATCCATTGAAATTGAGTATAATACATTGAGGATTGTGGCCCATCTAGATCTATATCTCAGCAGTGCACAAAAAGAGAGATTGCTCCAGTTGAATGGTTTAGATGAGTTCAGAATGTAGGCCCTCCTGCACATAGAGGTAACTCAAATTCAGAGGAAGATCTAGAATGATAAGAACATCAAATATAAGAAATTTCAAGAAGGTGATTGGGCCTTGTTATATGATTCCAGGTATAAAGACTTTAAGGGCAAGTTAAGGACAAGATGGTTCTAGCCTTATGTTATAGAGAGATGTCATGATAATGGTTTAAGGCAGATTAGAACCATAGACACAAAGGCCATTCATTTACTTGTTAATGGGCACAGATTGAAAGTTTACAAAAGGCCATTCTCAAAGCAAGATTTCAGTGATGGTATCAATAAAAACGTGATGGTGGTGGAGCAAGTCTCAGCTCCTGCCTCATCAAGTCACTGAGAAAAGAAAATAAATAAATAAGGAGACTCGAGTGAAAACTTCCATGAGGTGCCTGAGTCCCACTATTGGGCTGAGAACCTCTTGGGGTGGTCCAATGGTGTCAAAAAAAGAAAAAAAAAATGAAAATATATCTAGGTGAAAACCTCTCCTAAGGCACCCAGGTCAAGTAGCTAGAATGAAAACCTCTTAGAGGCAGACAAGTTGTTTTAAAAAAAATTAAAGAGAAAAGAAAAATCATGAAAAATTGTTTGCATATCAGCAAGTGGACGATCAAAGAGCAAAGGAGAATCAAAAGGGACCTATCCCACTCATATTTGTATTTCTCCATTCATTATCCTTCACCATTCCACCATTCCTTTCATTTTTCACTCATTTGCCTCAGTTTGCAACAATACTATGTTTTCTACAGGATTCCCTGTAAACTTAAAGGATGATCCTACAGGAATTACAGTGGCTTTGGAATCCTAAGGTGAGTAACCATAGGGTAAGGAAATGATCTTCCCATGTCAAAAAAATTAAAAACCTACATCACAATTTCATTACCATACCTTTATCCACTTTGATCACCCCTGCATTCATCATTAAAAAAAAAATCGGTTTTCAAAAATTTCATTGACTTCAAGAGAAAACACAAAAAAGATTAAACAGAGAGTAGAGGGGAACAACACCTGAATGTCTTTCTCATTATTCACACTCCTAGACCTCCTCTCTATCCATGTCATCATCCTCAAGTCCCAGCAGTGGAAATGATTAAAATTTTTGAGGAAGAAGTAGCTACAGGACATCATGTAGGAAATCTTGGAACAACCTATCCCACAGAATAAAAATCATGAATTACAATGAGCTTCTAGCATGAAGATGCAAGGGTATAAGAAGCTACAAAGGAGAAACAACACAATCATCTTCAACATAAGGTACTGATACAAGGTAATCATCAAAAGGGAAAGATATAGATAAAAAAAAGGAGGGAGAAATAACATGCAACCAACACACAACAAGCGCCTCATGTCCTCAAAAAACTGCAGCAAGGTATTATCACCATAGGTAGGTATCTCTCTTCACTCTCTCATTTCCATAATGTAATCAAAATATGTAAAGATTGTGGATGAGTTTGTTTATAAGTGAAAGGTTTCTAGTTAAATTGGCCATCTTTGTTTAGTCAGCGAAGAAAAAATAGTTAGTCCCCACACATGTGGCAAGAGTCAAGTCAAAGAAAATGAGAATGAGGTCAGAGGTAGTTGAGAATACAAATGCCTGAACCGGGATTTGATTATGAGGAGAGGGGAATGATGATTTTGTAGTGGGGACCAATGGTCCAAAAATAGAAAATCGTACCTCGGCTGCCAACACACCACCTCAATCAACTCGACCATAAGAGGAAACAAATGTTGATCACCATGCACTCATGCATTCATCTCCTCGAGGCTTACTCTATAAAATTCACTCTCCTACCTAAGAAACCTACATAAGAGAAAATTTTCATCTTTATCCTACACAAAACTTCCTACAGGATCACACATGAAATCCTATAGGATACAATTAGGAAGTTTACAGGATTGGCAGAGAGCAGCTTTAAACGAGGAAACATAGGGGTTGGCTACAACAAGCACCATGAGGAGGTAAGCTCTACATTTCCTTCCATTTTTCCAAGTGAAAAGAACAAAAAAATATCCTAGTTTGATTGAATTTTATAGTTGTGTAATGGAATAGTTCTACAAGTATCTCAGTCCCATTTCCTCCATTAAAATTTTCATCATCCATGTCTTCTCCTCAAAATTCGCTAGACAAAATGACAGGGGGGTTTAATAGAAGGGATCCCATCAAGACTGTGAGGATTCACGAACACCCTCCTATGTTAGAAATATTCACAAGGCATAATTGGATGGGGTATTTTGAGAAATTAAGGGGGTACAATTATGAAGTAGCCTAAGATTTTTCTCTCTCCCTCATTCCACTAATAATAACCCATGCCACTTTGGTGGTGAGAGGCCTCTGCATAGAGCTCAACCCTAAACTCATAAGCAGAATTGCCAAGCTTCCCTTAGGAGTTCCTTCGAGAAAGGAAGCCAAGGGGGATATCCAAGTTGCCAAAAAGAAATTATTTTTGGAGGGAGAGGAGCCCATTAAAGACAGGAATGGAGTAAGGAGAACAAGCCTACCATACCCCTGGAATGAGGTAAGCTACCACCTTATTAAATACATATCATGTGAAAGTAGGTATATTGTGGCTTATGGATATCACTTTAGGCTTCTTGAAGAATTGACGTTTGGAGCAGAAACACCTCCTCACCACAAGCTCAACATACCATACTTCCTTTTGCAACCACTGATAGATACAAGCATAAAGGTGTAGGAAGGAAACTACCAACAATTAGCCCACCATGGGTTAATTAGAATCATCATAGAAGATGCCCTCGAAAACCTTAGAATTCATATCCAATGGGAAACTTCCAGAGACATGTAGACAAATGAGGATATCAAAGCCCTCACATATGATATTAGCCCTACTGTCAGTGAAAATGATGAAGAAGAGACTGAAACATATGGAGAAGAAGCAAATAGCGATGAAGAGGAAGAGAAAGAGAAAGAAGGTGATGAAGAAACAAAGGATGATGCCAAGGAGGACACTGACAAACAAGATGAGGATCTCGAGGGAGAAGAAGAGGGAAAAGACAAAGGTGAAAAGGGCAATGGAAAATAATAGGAAAAACCCAAGGACAAGTCACTGAGGGTGTCTCCATAACCAACTGAGAAAGAGGTAGAAACTGCCCTCACTTTCCTTAGCACCACTACCAAACAAAAATTCAAAAGACAGAGGAAAACCCCCTTATACTTTAGAACAAGAAAAAGTACAAGGATAGGTAGGGAAAATGCCAAACTCCATCCAAGGTTCCCATTCTTATTGAGGACTCACCTAAACAGTAGGAGAAGATGGATCCTCTTATAAAAACTCAAGAAGAAGGATGCTCAGCACAAACCTCCCCTAAGTCTCCTATCACCTATGTGAGAAGGCCTGTAACCAGATCCACCTCATCCAAAGGAAAATACATCCTATGGGATACACAATAGGACCTATAGGAAGCAGAGGATGTCCTACAAGAAACTCTATTAAACCTATAGGAAACTCAAAAATTGGATGAGGAAGGATGTAAGCAGCCAAAAACAAAGAGAGAGGACCCAGAGCTAAGGAAACTTAGTCCTCAGCCTCACCTTCACTCGTAGTATAGATTTATTGAGGGGGCTAGGGTCATTTCACAAAAATTTTCCATTCCATTATTCTTTGAGCTTGAGAAAGAAAGAGACAGAACACATAGATGGATACATATTGCCAAGTCCAAGGGAGTGGAGGACATTGGTCACATGGAGGAAAAGCTCAAAGAGATGGGAAAAGAACTAAGTAGCCTGAGGGATAGAGAGGCCATAATGAAGGATCAGTTGGAGGAAAAAAATGCATGGTTGAAAGGACATCTACAATAAATAGAGAATCAATTGGAATCCATGGCTAGTCTATCTTTGGAAACAATCTAGTGCAGGATGCCAGCTAATTCCTATGCATTATACCTGAAGGAACAATGGCAACAGTTCCAAATCAAGGCCTTAGCACAAAGAGGCACTATGCCAGTCCATGATTATAGATAGTTGATTGATCTCTATGATCAAATTACATTAGAGGATAGGGCTAAGATGTTTGAGTTCTACTTGCATAACATGGCTTTGACATATATGAATGTATGGGACCCTAATGCAAAGCTAAGGGATTTACAGTTGATGACTCTAGCATCATGGATGAACCATGAGGAAGTAAGGACTACAAAAATGAAGAAGATATTGGCAAGGTAACAAACTGAGCCTCCCATGATAAGAGTTGAGCAGTCCAATCCAATGGTTGTTGCTAGCACACACAATTTAATTACAAATGATCCTCAACTTGCACCTAGGTATCTTGCTTCCCAAGAGCAGGCAATTAAACATTTTGAGGATATGTTCAGAATGTT
This sequence comes from Pinus taeda, assembly GCA_000404065.3. Lineage (NCBI taxonomy): Eukaryota > Viridiplantae > Streptophyta > Pinopsida > Pinales > Pinaceae > Pinus > Pinus taeda. Next base: position 66,934 of record APFE031626434.1, on the reverse strand, counting down.
AGGGGATGACAACATGAAAGCTTTCCAAAGGAGATGGAATACTTTTCCATATAGTTTGAAAATCATAGATTACCATTCTCCTCCAAGGTTGAGGGAATCATTGAACATGACATCCGTGTATAAACAAACCATGCAAAGGCTCAAAGTCAATTGGATTGGCTTGAGACTAAGTCGCTCATTACTCTTGGGGATGTTAGAAGGAAGGAAGGAAGAGGAAGAAAGAAAGCAGTGGAAGGAGGTAGAAAGGAAGGCAATATTTGATGCACAAGAAGAGGAAACCACAACAGAAGCATGGTATGTCAGGGATGCCACTAGAGCTATGAAAGACATAGATATTGATTGAGTTTCTCAGAGGATGAGCAAAACTTTCAGTAGGGGGGTGATGGTGAGCCTCATCATTGGGTAACTATATGGACCTTAAGTCATCTCCTAGCTTAGTCAAATCAACTCTTCTCATAATTTATTACCTGGTTTTCTTAAATTTTGTTTAAGGAGATGAGTTAAAGTGAGATATTGTTCCTAGTGGACTAATATGCATTGAATGCAGGTTTGAAAGAGAAAATCAAGGAAGTTTGGAAAGATTAAGGTTTGAAACTCGAATGGGACAAGGGAGAGAGAATGTAGGAGGTAAATTCCCCTCATTTACTCCTCCCTCATTCGAATATTTCTCCATTAATCAAATTAGCTTGAAGTACAAGTAACCAAGTCATGAAGATCAAAAGGCAGCCGAGAAAGTGATAGTCAAAGAGTTATTTCATCTTGAGTTTCGAAGTCAAGCCTCCCTATATTTAAAGAAGTCATTGGGGACTTTAGTTGTATAAATAAATAGGCCTAGTGCCTCATTAGGATTCGATTTTTTGGTGGTAAAAACACTAGTTATTTTTGGGCTCCAAACTTGTGGAAGACATTTCTATGTAACTTTCTTTTTTGATAATGAGAATGAGGTTTTTCTTGATCTAGTACTAAGTTAACTCAAAGGGATGATGCTCTTGGGTTAGGGCCCAATTGTAGCAGCAAAGGATCCTCTTCTTGTATCTATATGCTTAGGTTAGTTTCATAGATTCATGATTAAATTGTCCTTAGAAGTATTTCATTGCAGGCAATGTAGATTTGATTAGTTTGTTTATTAGTTTGCATCCATTTGTGCTTTACTTCAGCAGTAGTTTGGAAGGAAAAAATCATCACAAAGCTGTCAGTAGGTGTCTTGGCCTCACTTCTTCATTGATGGATCGTGATTTGAGGAAAGGACCCCTATGCAACCCCAAAAAGACATATTTCTAGTTTCTCATAGAATTTAGAGTTTACTGTACTTGAACCAACATTTGATCAATTTTCAAGAGTAAGATTTAATTACTTCTCTTCAATCTTCAGCCTTATAGTAGATCTCATCAATTATTTCATTTTATTCTACAATTTTCCTCATTCATGAACTAGACATATGGCTCATTAAACTATGTTTTTCTAGCTTATTAGAATTCTTCTTGTTTACATGATTTTTTGGAAAATATCAACGTTTGATGCAAAGAATGTGTTTTAGAAGTAGAGAGAGATCTGATAGTAAGAAAACACCTTGCAACTTCATCCATCCATAATCATTCATTTCTTTCCCCAAGACCACCAATTTCATCATTTTACATAGAAACTCCTCCAAGCATGTTGAGCAAATCCAACCATCTCTCAACCTTGGTTTTGAGTTCTAAGTGACCCTAGTAATTTTGTCACTCCATTCCACCTATAAACCACCTTCCCTAAGCCTTCCATCACCTCTATCACCCATTGTTTCACTCTCGTCTGTATCATGTAGAAATATAGAGAATCTTGTAGGTTCTTAGGACATCCTATAGGTTTTCCTGTAGTGGCCTGCTTAGAGGCCAAATTGATGTAAAACCTCTAGGAAGCCACACAAGGGTACCTAAGGGTCTCCCACACTTCCCAACCATCCACCAGCATCCCTAAGCCACATGCCACATCACTAAAATAGATTAGGGTTCACACTTGATTTTCCATAAAAAGAATAAAAAGAAAAAATAGATTTATTTCAGTCCATTACATGCAAAATAATGGTGTCTGATATTTTGATATTCCATGCTTTACACAGTAACATTTCATACATGTTAGCCTGGAATTCTTGTAAAGCATAGTTTCTCAACAGTTAGATAGGCAATGGTGCATTTTTAGCATAGGATTTCAGTCATTTTCCTTATTGCAGTAGAGTAGCTTTCTCCTAGAGAAGATTTCTCTTTATCTCATCAGTAATCAAGCTTCTTTTGAATCCATAGAAGTCTAGTTTGAACACCCTAGTAGTCTCTCGCCAACTAAACAACGACAAAAGGTAGAACCATCACTTTTTTTTGTGTATAGAGCAATGTCACCTCCAAGTTTTTACGAACCCCAGTTTGATAAAGTAAAGTTGGAAGCTCCAAGAGTTGCAACATTCTTGTTGAAATACTAGTGCTCAACAATCTACTCCATGATTTCCTGTCTACACCTACCCTTTTGTGACATTGTAAGATCAATAAATTTCATTAATCTTTGTACATACATGTTGTTAGTTTGAAACTTCTTCGAAAGTGTACCAAAAACACTTCACTTAAGTCACTCGGTAACAAGTGACACTAACAACAATTTGATGGCTCATTATGATTCAAATTTGTAATAAAAATGCAAAAACCTACAACAAAAATATAGACGATCCATAACAACCAAAAACATTAAATCTATGCAATGCAATAAGCCAAATCGAAAGAATTTAATTGAGAAAATTATTTATTAAAAACACCTAGTGAAGGAGATTTACAAAAGGGTATGTAACTCCTTTCTAGGATGAGCCCTTTGATGTACTTGATGCTTCGACAAATGATCTTCTCTCTCAATATGTGAAAAACCCAGACAAAATATGGAGAACTAAAATGGGAGCTCAAAAGAAAAAAATACAATAATGGTGATCATGATTATGATCATGGTGAAGAATGAATGAAAAATCCTCCTATCTATAACAAAGTATTGAGTTAATCTCGAAAATGGAAAGTAATAAAATATTGTTGATAAAATCAAGATCTAACCACTTGGAATACTTTATTCTATTTACTGGAGAGTGAAAAGATATTTAAAATGGTTAAATATATTTAGTTAGAAATAATTAAAAAATCAAACGACTTATTAATTATTTCGCGAGGATCAAGAATGGCATGAAATTGAAATAATTATTAAATAGTAATTTAACAATTATTCCAACAATGGAAATAAGGAATAATAAATAAATAGTGATTGATTTAGTTATTCCTAGGGGATTTAGTCAAATGTGACCAGGAATAATTATTTAAACAATGATTTAATAATTATTCGAAAAGAAAATTAAATAAATAATGATTTATCTAATTATTCTCATGGTTTTTTTATGTAGATCAGAAAATAATTTGATAAATTAGTTTACTAAATTATTTTCCATAGAGAAAGTGATTTTACTATGGTACATGGTGTATTTCGATCCATCTAGTTAAAAAATTCTAGGTGATCATTTTTTGGTGATAACTGTTATGCTCTTGACCTACGAGAAGATGCCAGAATACCAAATATACAAAGAAACACAACCTAGAACACATAACAAAATGAGAAATAACATGTATTTTATTATTCAGAGATGAAAGCAATGTTCACTTGCATCTTCGAGGGGGTAACCTCCAATAGGGCAGGGCTTAATTACAAAATAAGACGTGACGCCCTTAATGGGGAGTCCCTGTCCTTTATATAGGATTCATACATGCAATACCAGCGGTTAGTACCATGGTTCTCTTAATACCATCTATCTAATACCATGGCCCATTTGCAACTAACTGTGGTCCCTTTCTTTAAATGCGGGTCAACCACTTACAATTATTAATACGGGCTTTATTGACTCTTTAACTAACTATAACTATGACTCAACCTTATTACATAAATAACAGGGTTAGGGTTGAACCCTAACATGCCCTCCCCCATAGAAACAACCTTTTCCTCAAGGCTGAAGCTACGGAAACTACTAAAGAATAGTGGTTGGTTCCCAGGTCGCATCTTCTGGAAAGGTGTCTTTCGTGCAACCATGTAGACATCATTCTCACGTGTCGAGGACCTATTCAGGTTAGAGCTAGATTGAACCTTCTTCATCCAATTTAGGTAGACTGGCTTGAATTTTGCAATTGTTCCCCACCACTTTCATGAGGCATGATACATGGAAGAGGGGATGGATTTTTGCAGTGGGTGGCAAGGCTAGCTTGCAGGCCACTCCTCCAATGCACTGAAGTATTTGATAAGGTATGTAGAATTTTGGAGATAATTTCTGATGGCCCTTGTCTTTGAGTGATGTTTTCTTGTATGGTTGCAACCTCAAGAATACCTGATCCCCTCTTGAATTGTGTGCTTTGAACGATGTTGGTCTGCCTATTGCTTCATGTGATTCTAAGCTTGATGGAGATTATCTTTGAGACATGCTAGCATGGTTGCACAATTTTGTAGGAGTTGATCCACTGTTTACACCTTAGAGCATCTAGGGATATAAGAAGTAGGTGAAAGGGGGAATTGAACATAAAATGCTTCATACAGAGTCATCTTGGTGGCGACATGATAGTTAGTACTATACCACCATTTAGCTAGAGGTAACCACTATACACATTGATGTTCATTTTTTGAAGTGAAGCACCTAAGGTAGGTCTCCATACATTTGTTAACTGCTTCAATTTGACTATCAGTTTGGGGATGATAGGAAGTACTTAGTTGGAGTTGGGTGCCTTGTAGCTTGAAAGTGTTGGATACCTATACCAATAGGTTTCATATTTCATGATTGGCAAATTCAAAATGCCAAATATGCTCTACTTTGCTGACTCAAAGATCCCATGTTTCCAAGGAAAAGAAAGGTGTGTACATGCCTTCATGCCTATTAAAGTGTTGATGGATGATCCAACAGTCTAATCTGGATCATGCCATGCTTCAATTTTTGTTGTAGAATAGAGAAAGAAATATGTCCAAACTGTTTAATCTTGGCAGATCAGTAGTTAGGCAGAGAAACTAAGGTTCCCAACTGCTTAATCTGGGGCCTTGGAAGAAAAAAGGGTAGTGCTAGATAGGAAATCAAAGGAAAAAGCCAATGGAAAAGAAAAGGCACATAAAGGGTTTGCAAGTCCAAGTGCACCCTCCAAGAAGAAACAAAAAATGCTAGGCAAAATAGTTGGGTAGGTAAATGGGGTTGCAGAAGTGGTGTTACTTCCAAGCTGAAACTTTGCCAATCAAATACAAGGAAAACATCATAATGAAGCATGTCTAACTTCCCTTATTCCTGATTCACCACTCATTACTAACCTCCCTTCACAAGATGTGTTTATAAGAGAGATTCAAGGTTTTATGTTGGTTCCTATGGCCTTTAGAAGTCACATTTCTTGTGTAAAGTTCTTTTCATTTTGATCTACTCTTCAAACTAAGTTATTTTCAAAAAAACTTAGCAATACCACTCTTCATTCACCTTCCCCTTCCATATTGACCTCTAACTTGTATTATTTAACTCCCTATGTCACCATTTCCCTACTACTATAATACCATGGTGTATAAATCCCAAGCAATGCATAAATACCCCCTCCTTGGCATTATAGCCATATGGTTCACTAATAGGGAATTGAATTAATGCCTGGTTAACTCATGAACCCAAGCCTAACCTCCTATCTCCCCAGCACTCATTGGCCCATTCAATCCTTCATTTTGCCCTAAAAACCTTGGAAAAACCCTTTTTTACCCATATACCTACTCAAAAGCGAAAATGCCTAAAAAACCCACTTTCCCCGCCTTATCCTAAGGTTGGGACCCATTTCCGCTGTTTACATGAAAAATTCATAGAAAAGCCCTCTTTTTCCTAAGTTTTGATACCCCGAGCAATCTCGCAAATAAATCTTTCATAAACTATAATTTCCTCCTTTTTCCCAAAGTTTACGGTTTATATGTTTTAACGAAGAATTTCATTACAAAACCATTGAATTCGTTAATGTTCCAAAGGGTCCCGCCGGGCGCAACTTCCGAAGAAAACTATTATTTAAATCCCACCCGACGACCGTATCTTCCGTGCGACTCAAGTGCCCGATAGTCGTCCGATCGAGGTCTTTAAATCCAACGGTCGAGCGGATTTCGGAGGGGCCCCGACGTCCGACAGATATCGTCCGATATCTGTCAGACATTGATGTCATGCGGGGTCCATGCGTCGCCCCCAAAATCCATCGGAGCCCCCTCTGACAGATTCCCTGCCGTATAAGAGGTAGCCCGATATCGCGCCACTTGTCCGCCTATGTCAACGCCCTCGTACCGCCTGTGTCAGCGCCATGACCGCGCGCCTCGCCCACCACTGGTCCACCTTCCTGCCACGTCACCGCCCCCATGGACCGGTCTTAGGCCGCCACATCACCTGATGACGTCATGCTGACGTCATCCAAACCGAACCCACCTGCTGACGTCACTTAAAAAAGGCGCCAATGACCCGAAAAAGCCATATTTTGTTTGGTTCGAAACGCGTCGACAATAATCCTTTTATGTGATTTACGCCAAAGCTCTTTTTACAAATATGATGGATCACAGAAGCCTCAATTCTACAAGCCATATTTTGTCAAAAATTACGCGTTTTTTGCACTTTTTTGCAAAAACACTTCTGCGCTCTCTGCATGCGTTTAACGACGAAAGCTTCACCAACCTGCTCAAAACCAACCAGAGAGCTTCAGCGCGCGTACCCACCTACTATTCCGACCCAGGCAATCCATCTACCAGGTACTTGTCCGTGAAAACCTCTTTGAAACCTGGTTTTTCTCTGTGAATGCTAAAAATTAAGTTAAGCACAGAAAACACTTAAAAATCACCAGAAAACTACTCATACCCAGCTCCCTCTTGAAAAATTGACGGTCGAATTTTACTAGCCGAGCTGTTTTAGAATGAATTTTCAGTAAAAACCTACATTTCCTCGTTCACGCAGTCGTGAACTAGAACCCATAAACTACACTCAATCACCAAGAAAGGTCTGTTAAACACAATAACTTGCCTGCTCAAGGAACCAAAACAGTATTTCAATTGCTGTGGACTTGCCCTGTTACCTTGCATTTTCAATTTTCCTCTTCACTCAAGCAGTGCTCTTCCGACCCAAGAAACAGAAGTTTACTTACCAATCAGAATCCAAACAAACATGGAGACTCCAGTTGCACCAGTTTCCCTCAATGTTGCTCCCTTAAATGCCCCCCAGAGAGAGCTTGAGTGGCAAGATTTGGCAGACCTAGACTACCAAATCTCAGAGGACTCCTCATCAAAATGCAAGTTCCACCTTCATCTACTAAATGAGCTTAAGGCCAAACATAAGGATGGGACATACATACTAGGCATTTGGGATTCCTTCCTCCCAATATTCAAGCTCCCTCAGGTCAACCAGTTCCCTGACCTGATTCATCTATGTGCTATCTGCTATGACCCCATGCAAAGGGCTATGCTTGACCCCACAGGTGCAGTGGTATTCTACATGACCCCTGAGGCCATCAGAGAGATGCTGCAGTTCAAGACCCAGAAGAAATTGGTCCCCTTGTCTCTAATGGATTTGATCAATCAAGGAGCCAAGATACTAACGGATGCACAGATCCTGAAGCTCAACCAGTTATTTATTACAAACTCTGACACAATGCTGCACCCTCCCATTTTTGATGGCTACCTCAATCAATTGGGTGTAGATCTTGCATACATGATTAGTTCCATTTTGGGGTACAAGTCACTGGAATTTATTGAGGAAACTGTACTAGTAATGATGACTATGTTCTCCCCATGCAAGACTCCAATCTGTTATGACTATGCCACATACATTTCAGATAAGATGCATGAGCAGTTCTTGGACCTGTCCAGAGAAAAGGTGTTCAGATACACCTCCTACATCTACCACCTCATCCTGTATTATCAATATGAGAAGTTCTCCTTTGAGATTAAGAGAACTGATGCAGTAGGCAATCCAAGGTCAGTGGTGTACTGGACCTCGGTGTTTCACCTCAGCACATACTCTCCATATACAT
>APFE031626434.1:3723-54153 GCA_000404065.3 Pinus taeda | reverse complement strand
GAGGAATAGGTCCCTTTCTCACATCCCAGCTTAGTGAAGAATTCTTAACTGCTCTTCACTGGTTGTTCACACTTCACTATCACAATTTACAGTTTGTTTCATGAAATATATAAAGGCCCTGTATTTCCAGCTGCACTAAAACAGGATCTCAAGAAACCAACAGCTACAGACTCCATTGCCCAATGGATTAATTTACTTGCAGAGAACATTTCAAAACTATCAGAAATCATCCTCCCAACCAAACACAAAATAAACAAATCTTTACCTCATAACTAGCCTAAAAACTCCATAAAAACAGAGACAAATCTTACAGAGAGAGCCCTCTCTGATTACAGCTGGGCTAGAAGCTGTAGTCCAAACATTGGTTAGTGGTTACCTCGGCCGTATTCCCTTGGGAGTCATAGGGAATAACCTGGGTGTTAACAAAAAGTTCCTGCCAAAATTTACTTGTGAAGAGTGAGTCACGATCAGGCACAATGGAAGTGGGCATGCCATGTAGTTTGAATATCTGGTCCATGAAAGAGTGAGCCACCAGAGTGGGGGTAAATGGGTGGGGTAGGGTGTAAAAATGAGCATAATTAGAAAGTCTGTCCACAAACACCATGATAACTGACTTGTTACCTGACTTCGGAAGACCAGTAATGAAATCCATAAAAACATCTGTCTAGATTGAGGCAGGGATAGGAAGTGGTTATAAAGTGCCTGGGGACTTGATTATTTCTCCTTTGTGACACTGACACACATCACATTCAACTACAAAAGTAAGAATGTTAGTTTTCATGCCTCTCCAAAAGAAGGAGCAATGACTGCGGGCATAAGTCTTCTGAAAGCCTGCATGGCCTACAACGGGAGATGAGTGAAACTCTGCCAAAATGTGAATTTTGAGGGTGGATGTCGGTGATATCACTACTCTGTCCTTGTAGAGAAGAATATCATCCTTCCAAGAGTAGTCGATTGTGGAATTAGGATCTACTTGCAATTTATTAATGATTTGAGAGAGCGAAGGATGTGAAAACCATTCCTTGCAGGCTTCTTCAATCCAATCCATAATGGGAAGAGAGATTGCTAGCAAGCTATTGTCCTCCTCAAATTGGCTTGATAAAGCATTTTCTACGACATTTTTGTGCCATTTCTTGTAAACTATCTCATAATCATATCCCAGCATTTTGGCTAGCCATTTATATTGTTGTGGTGAGTACAATTGTTGCTCCAAAAAATATTTGAGGCTTTGATGGTCTGTGTGGATTTGGAAACATTGCCCCAATAAGTATGGTTGACAAGTATCCACTGCATGTAAGATGTCCATCATCTCCTTCTCATAGATATATTGTCCCAAATTTTTCCAACTTAGTTGTTGGCTAGTGAAGGCCAACAGTTGACCTTCGTGCATTAAGCTTGCCCCAATACCCATACCTGAAGCATCACATTCAATCAAAAAATATTTGGTGAAGTCAGGTTTTGCCAATACGGGAGTGGAACTCATGGCAAGTTTGAGAGCCATAAATGCCTGTTGTACTTCTTTAGTCAAGAGGAATGATTTTTTCTTGATAAGGTGAGTGAGGGGTCTAGCAATGCGACTGTAATTGCAGACAAATTTGCGATAGTAGCCGGTGAGTGTTTCTGGGAAAACTACTGTCTTGTCGAACAACTAGCCCTCTAGATTTGGCAGCTACCCTAGAAACAACAGTTTAAAGCAATTCAATGATTTCTTCTATGTGTAATAGATAAGAGAAAGATAGTGGAACCAACCTAGAACTTCCACTTAATCCCTTGCTTAATCTTTCTCCCCCTTCACAGAGCTTGCAACTCCTCCCTGTACTTAACTTTCTTGGAGAGTACCCGCACAAGTACAGTGACAAAGAATCATCAAAGCATCATGATCTATTACAACATAAACATTACAGAATTAGATATATAATGAACAAATGATAGCATTTACAAATGATAACATTCATAATTGCACAATCATATGGAAGAAAACTTGAAGAAATTTATTAATAGAAGGAAGAATTACAACCCAGTTTTCTGATCTAGCATCATCCTCCCAGCTTCAACCCTTCTTCACCTCATGAAATAGCAAGATCACACCAACAATACAATGCTCTTTCATCAATTACAAACTATCAACACTTCCTTGCAATTCACAATATTCCAGCCTCTAGGTCTATCCATTTACAGATGTGTGCAAGGGTGTGAGTCATCCATGGGGTTTCATTAGTGTCATTCCACTTGTTACCATTGGTTCCACTTGTAGTTTCCTTGGATCTCTTACTCATCCCTGGGCAAATTCAAAGAGGCAAGTGGCATAAGAGAATTTTCTAGAAGATTCCATGAGCAACCACCTAGCAAACTGTCTTAGACATTTGTCCATCCTCACCCATTGCACCTTATAGAAGGCCTAACCAGTATGCATCATACCCTGGCAATGTACCATTCAGTATGCATCACACTTTGCCAATGGAGCAGTCAGTATGGTTCAATTTAGGCCATTTCTGGAGGGTTTCTCAGATGGAACTTTTGGGGAATGATGTAATCAGATGACTATGTTCTTTTAGGGCATGAAACAACTCTTTTAGGGGTTGATGAGCCCTAGTTTATTGACATATAAGTTTGGGGTTGATGTGCCCAAATATGTATATAACAATTTCCCCCTAAAGCATGAAGTCATAAATATTGATGTTGGGTGAAATGCTTTATCATGAGGATCTGAGCTTTCAAACTGGAAGGTGCTTGCATAAGTTACAATACAATACATCATCATAATATAATTTTCATGATCTAGCTAAGGGAGGCATTTCCATGCTCAACTTTATAAACTCATTTCATGTACATAGATCAGATAGTCGTCCGTAAATGCAGACTGGTGATTCTTCAGATGTAGAGTCATCATCCATGGGTAGGATGACCATCTGTGTAGAGCCTTTGTACATTTGATGTTTTTATAGCCCTGAATATGTCGCAGCCCAGATGGATGAAACTAGATCCAAGGTCTTCAAACTCATTTAATCTTCACTCGATGTACAAGTCAATCCATGTTAAGAGATGTTCTAAAGTCGAACATGAAAATACATCACCTGATTACGAGCCAGTAATGTGAGTTGTTAACAGACGCAAGAGGAATCACCGATAATGATAATGACCCTCAAGGTACTATAGTACAAATCACGTGGTGTGAATATATGATTTGATGTCGAACACCATGAAAAATCTTTCAATTGAAGGCCATTGATGTCAACCTTTCATCAGAAGTGAGAAACTTGCTATTGATGTATGCAAGCTTCAAAGCACTGAAAGGGGTGTTTCGAAGTCAACTTCTTGGATAATGAGCTGATGTCGACAAGAAGTGACTCGTCGTAGGAGGGCCTTGATGTATCCCACATATATGACAGGAAACGAAGCAAATGATTTTTGGAGGTGAAAACAGACTAATGAGAGAAGGTTCGGGAATGGTGGTCATGAAAAAATGAAGGTTGAAGGTATTGTAGTGGATGAGACATTAACTAGATTGTGGTTTCTCAACTGAATGACTTCTATTGAACATTTTGGTGACACTAAGATGGATTGGTAGTGTTAACCCCAAAAAAGGACGGTATGAAAGACCAATGGTGAGATGACCAATGAATGGAATAACCCAACCCGACTCAATCATGGTGATGGAGTGAAAGTGTCATGTTAAAGAGTGACTTGCTACCATAAATTCTTCAGGTTTTTTCCCTTTTTCTGCAGTCATTGCTGACCAATAACTCTTTATTTTTATCAATATTGAGGAGGATAACATATTCTTGTTCTATAATTAGCCCTTCAGGCAAACTTTCCGCTATGTTTTAATGAGTCTAGCGACAGTGAAACTCAGTCTCATCTAGAATGGACAAGTTTGTCACTATTGTTTTAACGAGTTTAACGACAAGGATAACTAGGTCATTTTCATGTTTAGAGAGTTTGAAAAGGGATTAAAAGAAAACTCAAAAGTTATTTTTCATAAAATAATCCCTTAGGTCCGAAAAAGGGTAAAATAATACAAAAGGGATGACTTTTCCAATCACTTCAACGAGCTGAAAAAGACAAGTGCTCGACTTTTTCGTAAGATAATCCCTCGGGTCTGAAAAATCATATAATCATACAGGAGGGATGATATTTCCAATCACTTTAACAAGCTAGAAAGGGAGACGCTCGATAATATTTTTATATTTAATGAGTCTAAAAAGGGTTTAAAGGAGACTCGATATTGAGGAATGAGTGGTTTCTAGGGTAGCAACTGGTTCCTGGTGAATTTGGAACTTCTCAAAACATGTTAATTTCTATGTAGAGGCTGGCTAATAAGACCATTCATCACAATTGTTCCTGAAAAAGGGTAAAATAACCAAGGGAGAGAATATGATCGACCAAAAGGATGGAGGTAATGGGAGGTACACAACCAAGGCTCCAAAGGCTGATAGAATGGAAATCACAAAGGTTATATTTTTTTTAAGGTGGGTTCATTTTTTGACAAGCTTGAACCATGGGGGAACTATGCTTGGATTCGGTTTCATTTTTACACAAGCTCAAAATGAAAAACTATGCTTGATTCGGTGGCCGAAGATGTTTAGTTCACTGTTTAGCACATCAAATTCTTTCATCAGTCGTTCATCCTGCTCAGAACTCCATCAAATTGTTTAGAAATACATATATATGGATGAAAAATGAACTAAAACTAGCATTTTACTTGAAGTACATGAATAGTAACCATAAAAAGTATTTTACCTTTCACTTTCATCATTTCATTTCAAATTTGGGATTTTGGAGCTCTAGAGCTGTTTTCCCCCTCAAATTTCACCAGGTTATTTTGGGAGATCTTGTGGACCATTTTCCGCACCGTTAGGACCAGGTAGGAGCTATCCTTGAACTCTTCATTTTCATTCCATTTTTCTTGATTGTGGGCTAGTTTTTCCCCTTTTCTGGGCCTCTGGGGTTTGAATATTTTGTTCCCCAATCATCACACCTATCTTATATCCAAAGGTGCGATGCATATTGAGATGTACAGTGGCCAGTCAGTCTGCATCTCAACTTGCTCAAAGGTAGGGTGCAATAGGTGCAAGAAGGCAACTTTACACAGTGTTTTTTCATGAAAAGTTTGCCTACTTTTGCTCAAATTTGGATCCTAACTCATCTTTTGTCTGCATTTCAGATATTTGTTGTATCAAGATGGTTGTCACATGGCGTGAACAAGAACATGAAGAGGAGGATATGATTGCTTTACATGACCAGGACACAGTGGATGCATTAAGAAACTGTGGCTTGCTAAAGTTCTTTCACATATCCAGCATGAGATAATAGATCACTTTGTTGCAGTATTTTCTCGATGCTTGGGATCCTATTGACCAGGTATCCTAGATCATAGGTAAATATATTCCTCTCACGGTTGAGGATATTTACTTTTTTACAGGGTTGTCGAGGTGTGGTACCCCTCTTTCACTATCAGGATTTGCTCATGGGGGAGAAAGATTACATCCATTAGTTTTGCAGGGATAGATCTTAGCCCAGTAGAGATGGTAAGATTAACATCCAGGACATCACTGATTGAACTTTGAGGACCATTTTATTTACCTTTGCTAGATTGGCTAGCACTGTGGCCTTACATTTAGTGAACAAATCTTATATGCAATATGCCCTAGAATGCCTGGAACCAAAGGTGTTCAATTGGTGTGAGGAGATACTTCCTATCATAAAAGAACAACTGTCCAAAGTGAAGAATGGAAGAACCAAGAACTTTGGTTATAGATCCATATTGACTACTTTTGCTTTGGATAGAATTCCATTGATGCAACCTCAAAACATTTCACTTGGATTGCCTGCACTGAGGGAACCACAGATGCAAAGATGGGTGGATCTTATGGCTAGACATGTCGGCCAGTCACACCTTCTTTGATGCCCTTTTCAAGTGGTTCAACCACCAGGAGGTGGTCTTTGTGGAGAATCCATACGTCGAGATGAATTTCTGAGGCAACCTGAATTTAGCATTACTAGTTGGTGAGCAGTGGAGTGCTATAGGTAAAATGATTCAACCACATGTTTGTTTTTCAATTTTTTAATGTTTTTGTGTTTTTGATGTTACCAAGACTAAACAAACTTATATGTGTGTGTAGATATTGTATTGATGTGACCAGTGGTACACCCACGGGTGGAAGATGACGCTCCACTAGGAGAGGCTGTAGGGAGGGCCGTGCTTCGGGATCTGGACATATCGGAGACCCTGCTAGTGTTGCAGGATCAGATCGAGGGCCTCACTCTCAGCATTTAAGATGTCAGGACCGATGATTTACGTTTGATGTTCCAACACCATACTACTGGCGTACCAAGTCGTTGGACTAGATTCCTGCACATGATAGAACAGGCAATGACATGCTATCACTAGCATCACTAGTCTAGGATGCTTTTCTGCATTTGTTTTGAGTTTCTTCATCAGATGACCGAATTTGTCTTGGACAAAAAACATTTTGTAAAAACTATAGACAGCTATCTAACTTTTATTTTTGGAGTTTTATTTTGGCTAAGTGATGAAATCCTAATGCAAATGTTGATGTGAAATGCTTTCTTTACAAATGTTACAAATGTATATTTAACACATAGTTTGCTAATGAATTATTTAATGTGTTTAAGCTTCTGGAAATTTGTTGATATTGAATGGAATCAAAATGCCTTTCCAAAATCCTAACTCTTAGGAACATGCAATAAATAGCTGGGTTCTGAACGAAATAAATGCCAATAAGTTGTACAACAAAGAGTTGTGAATCTAGCCTAACAATGAGTCAGCGTATGCTATGTAAAATGGCATCGGAGAGAAGTTCAATCAGCACACTATACTCAATGATGTTTTTCGTTGATTGACCAATACATATCCCCCTGAAACTTACTAACTCGCCATTCGGAGCAAAAATGGCCCTGGCCACAAAAGATAAGTTCTGCGTACTACGACTAGCTCTGTCGGCATATGCAACAAATGGTTCCAAAAAGCCTAACATTTGCAACAAATGTGAAGTGGATTACCTAACCAAAATGACAATTCTAAAAATAAAACACTCAAAAATGCAATAAAAGCATATGTGGAATGAGTTTACTACACTTAATCAAGCATTGTAACATTTAAGATACAACCTGTTTCGAGGCTGTGATAGTGGAGTCCCATCATAATCAACCAACTCAAAGGCTCCTTTTGTCAATACTCATTTAACAATTTAGGGGCCCATCCATAATGGTTCAAATTTACCTGCTCCTAATTTCTCAGAGTCCTGATCATAAAGTAAGACCAGGTCACCTTCTGAGAAGACACGAGGCTTGACATTTTTGTCATATTGCACCTTGACGCATTTCTTACGTGCTTCGTTAGCCAACGTGGCATCATGACGGGTTTCATCCAGATGGATTAATTCCAAGAAACGAGCCTCTTCTTCAGAAGTTTCGGGAATCAGATCAATTGCAAGCTTGAGGGATGAGATTTCGCATTGAATTGGTAAGACTACTTCTAGACCATACACCAACTAAAAGAGCATAAATCTGGTCGCATTTCTCATCAAATTCCTATATGCACACAGAGCTGAGTATATGATCAAATGCCAATTATGTTTGTGGACTCCAATCATTCTCTGCAGCATGTGCTTAAGGATTTTGTTGATTTCCTCAACTTGTTTGTTAGCCTGCAGATAATATGGAGTAGAACTATCATGGGACAGTCCTAATTTGGCAATCAATTCATTCATCATGTGATTGTGAAAATGTGACCCATGATCTGTGACTATAGCTTGTGGTACACCAAATCTAGAAACTACATGATTGAAAAAGAAAAGAGCAGTTGTTTCACCGTTTTTGTTTAATGTAGGCATCACCTCGGCCCATTTTGTAAAATAGTCGATAGTGACTATAATATACCCATGCCCGTCAGCTGAGGTGGGGATACATGTCATGAAATCAATGCCCCATTTAGCGAAGGGACCAACATCAACGACTGGATGCAGTGGTGCAAGTGGTAATCTAGTTTCGCGGTCAAAAATTTGACAAGCATGGCAACTTCTGACTACGATTATGAAATATTTGAATATGGTGGGCCAAAAGTAACCAGCTCGTAAGATCTTTTGTGCAGTAGCATAACCAGATAGATGTCCACCACAAGCACTTGCATGACAATCATTCAAAAAAATTTGGACCTCCTCATGCGTGAGGCACCTTCGTAGAACTGTATCAACACCATGATAGTAAAGTGTATCACCAATGATCAGATAGTCTTTAGCTTGATATTGAGTATGCTATTGTTCAGAGTGAGAGGTGTTAGGCCTAAAAGTTTGGGTTTGGAGATAGAATAGTATATCCCCGTACCAAGGATCACTTGACAATATCATAAATAGAGTCTCATCCATGATTGTTGCTTGGGATGTTAAATCATTGGATGACAAGGGAAGGTCACAAAGTAACTCCACAAAGACAAGAGACTTCTTTGATTTGTAACAGGATCAACCTTTCCCTTCTCTTTCTTACTGTCTTCACCCCAGGATATGGATGGACGGAGGAAGGTGCCTTTATCCCTTATAAACCAATTCATTTAGCCAGGAATCATGAGTAGACATGACACTCTCGCTATTCACCATATAAATCCCTTGCCTTATGAATTCTTCTGGCTACCACATATCACCTTCTGGGTACTGCTATGGATCTACTCCTACTTATACTGCTTGCTACGGATAGTCTATTGTGTGTCAAGACCTCTTCTTATCGTGAGTCAAGGCCTCTGTCCAGCCAATAGTAACGCGTAGATATTAACAAGTCTCTATTCGACATCATATATCCATGCAATAACTTCTCATGCGAGTTCAACCTGCCCATAGCATGGGTTAACACTTATCCATGCAATTGAGATTTGGTGAATTCCAGATCAAACTCCTACAAAATGGCTATCCATTTGGAATATTTGCCCCCCAGTAATTGACATGACAAAATGTAGGTCATAGGGATGCAATTTGATACAATGGTAGTTTTGCGAAAGAGAACATAGTGTCGAAATCTCTGTACTTCTTGAACGACTGCTAAAGCGAACTTTTCAATATAAGAGTACTTGCTTTTTGCATCATTAAGATTGCAACTTAAATAATATATAGGACATTCAATTCCATTATCTTCTTGCACTAAAACCATAGCGATGGTTGTATCTACAGTGACGTGATACAGGTTGAAGTATTTTTGATAGTCAGGAGCATACATTAATGATGCTTTTATCAGGGAATCTTTTAAAGCATCAAAGGAAGCTTGTGCAACCTGATCCCATTGGAAGGGTACCCCTTTTTTCAAAAGACATGTATAACCTTTGGCGAGCTTAGCATAATGTGGAATGAACCTCCTCAGAAAGTTAGCTTTCCCTTGGAGTCTCTAAATCTAAAGAAAATTTGAAGGTGGAGGCATGTCAAGGATTTCCTAAACCTTAAATGGGTCAAGTCAAATTCCATCCTTAGAAACTACAAAACCAAGTAATTGACCAAAACCAACACAAAACACACACTTTTGTGGATTGAGTCGTATCTTGTAGCGTCAGCAACATAGAAATATGGCTCTCAAATGTTGCGGATGATTAGTCTGTTTTTGCGAATGAGCCGGCAGATTGTCGAGATATGGTTGAACGATGTGTTTTATGTCATGGAAGGTATAATTCATTGCCCTCTAAAAAGTTTCCCTTGTGTTCTTCAAATTGAAAGGTAATTTACAATATGTGAATGTGCCCCACAGACATATAAAAGTATTTTTTGACTGGTCTTGTGGGTGGATATTGATTTGATTGTATCCAGAAAATCCATCCATGAATGAAAATATTTCGCATCCGGCACATTCATCAATTATCTTGTTGATGAAGGGTGTAGGATAGTTGTCCTTTGGACACACTTGATTTACATCCCTACAATGATGCACACTCTAATCGTTCCTTGTTTTTTCATTATAGGAACAATATTCGATACCCAATCAGTGAGAGGAACGGGGTAAATGAAGCCAACACGCAAAAGTTTTTGAACCTCTTCTTTAATGGCAGTGGCTTTCTTTGGATGAATAGGTTGAAGCGATTTTCATACTATTTTGACATCTGGATACATCTTGATTTCATGTTCAACAATTCTTTAGTCAATGCCTGCCATTTCTTCATATGACCATGCAAAGACATCCCAGAATTTGCAAAAATGAGCGCTGTAAATCTCTAGTTCTGATGGAGAACAAGATTTTCCAACATGAATATTCTCTACAACATTAGTTTGATCAAAATATTAATGGCGATATTTTCTTCAATGTTGGATAGATTTCGCTCGGAATCTACTATATTTATAGAATTTAATCAAAAATTGAAGGATGATTGAGGTCTTTTAAATAATCTTCATTCTCATCTCGAAGGTGGGAACGGTGGTGATAATATTCCCACGACGTCTCTCCTACCATCATTGATTGGATGATTCCTTCATCTGTAGAATTTATACAAGACCAAGGGTTGGAAGAGGTACCATATTCTAAAGACCTATTTACCCAAACACTCATTGAGTGTTGATTTGGGTTTTGCCGCCCAGGCCCAGAAAATTGATTGCTACAAAGATTTGATGGGGCTTGGTGGCAATGCCTCGCGATGATCCTCACTATCAAAATGGTTGGAAATCTTCTTAAACTCAGATGATGTAGAAGAGATCATTTGACAGGTTTCCATTGTGGCCACTTCCGTGAAACCAGATGGATGCAGGAGGAAAAAAGTTCCCATTAAGGAAGGGTCTTCTAGGAGACCTACTCCAACATTTTGAAGCAATTGTGAACTTCCATGGATCAATGGAATGCTTCCAGTAGCTTGTGAACTGTTGGGAAAAAAGGCTAGTTGGTCAACGATTGTTATTCCACCTTGGAAGGGAAATGCAATCTTTCTAAAATATGTAGACACAACGGTGGCCATAGCATAAATCCAGGGCCTTCCCAGTAAGATATTGTAATTAAGGTTTCCATCAATGACCTCAACTTCAATTTCTACTATCTTACCCCCAAGTTCAACTTGAAAGTTACTTAAAATCCCATACGGACTATACATTCTTCCATCGAATGCTTTTAATGTTGTTGATGATTGTGACAAGGGTGGTGAACCAAGATTTTTCCAGCAGCTCATTGACATAATACAGGTAGATGCCCCCTTACCATTGATAGTTTGATGAAAAATTTTGTTGAGGGCTTTTACATGTATAAGGAAAGCGAGTTGGGTTGGTAACTGAGGTGTATACCCTTTATGATTAAAGTCCATAAGATTGTAATCCTCTAGATCGATCCCACCTATTGCTGATAACAAATCCTGCTTTTGGGAGGGACAATTTTAGAATACCTCAAGTGTCGACATAGCGGATGGAAATTGAGCCAGATCCTCCACTATATTATAATTCTGAGCAACTCAAGCACGAGGATTAAATGTTGATTTATGTACAACTCCCTTTGGCGGTTTTATAGTTAATTCAGAAATAATTGGTGGAACAACTTCTAGCGAAGTCATTGTCGAACCACTAGGTTGATCTCTAGCCTAGTTGTTCAACGACAATGGATTCCCATAATCTTTAGTCCTTGTTGATATAAAAGAATCATTTTTCTTGTTTGAGATGGATAGCATAACCACTTGGGATGTGGAAGCATTATTAATAGCAACCAGATTAGTTTCTGAATTTGGGAACAGATCAATCAACACCGTTAAGGTATTTGAAGCGTTCAAAAGTTTTGCAACATTAGCTCAATGTGGACAATCTCTCATATAATGTTCCTCATTACATATCAAACATGGAAAGCGAGGAGGTTTCTTTGGCCCAATAGGGTTCTTAGATGATTTTTCAGGAGTGGAATTCTCCTGTTTCTTCTTATTATTTTTCCCTCTCTTCTTGCCCCCTGGTTCCTTTTGATTTTTTCCTTTCTAGATGACACAACATTAATCTCTGAGGCAAGAGGTTTATCATTTGCATTTTGACTAGAAACAAAAATAGGTTTACCAGATGGATCCCTTGCAATTTGCGTGCTTCAGGCACCGGTCACACCGTCACCGACATGAGAGTCCCTATTCGATTTAAGAGGAGGTGGAATGGAAAAATCTAGTCTAGGAGCATCAGGAATTTTGTCGTAGAGTGTGTAGACTGAGTATAGACCAAGTCTAAATATTAGGCACGATCAATGACATGCTCTTTAGTGCCAACTCCTCCTTTTTCCATGTCCTCAGTGATAGATGGAAATAAGAACTTAATAAACCACTCAACTAAAAGCTAATCAGGAACATATGATTTTACCATTTGACAGCAATGCTGACACTCATGAATATGATCAGATATGTGAGTGGTTGTGGTCTGATTAAAATTGGTAAGGAGTTCTGTTCCCATTTCGTACCTGATGGGTAACTAAAAGTGGGCTATAAAAGTGGTGGAAAGGATGTTGAAGTTATCAAATGAAGCTCTGGGCAATTCAATATAGCATTTCCCTGTTGGACTAGTGAGCATTCTCTAAAAAAGCCGAAGCCTAATCGAATCATCATTCAAGGTGTTAGACGAGCACCACAAATGAAAAGTCATTGCATGATTCGATGGATCTTCACTCAGATTTCCATTGAACTTAGGAATATCAGAGGGAATTTTATGAGGAATCGCTAGCCACCAAGGGGCGTATACAATTGGATCATTTGTCACCCAGTTCAAATCTAGTAATTCCATAATTTCTACAAAAGGCGACTGCTAATTTAGGTTAGGTGGAGCATACCCAGGATAAGATGGAATTGCCTGAGCAATAGGTCTTTGCATACTTGCATAATGTATCTAATGTTGGTAACTTCGATAAGATTGCTGGACATAACCACTATAGGGTGGTTATTGATAACCGTTTTGAAAATGCGGTTATCCATAACCTACAAAGCCTTTCTGCTTAGGCCCTTGGTAGGATTGATATTGACCAAATCCAGTTTGAGCTTGTAAACCAAGTCCAAACTAAGGTTGGGTTTGCTGGAATTGTGGTTTTTTGGTATTGCACTAGCCATAGTTGTTGGACCATTTGTTGTTGCCCAATACTGGAAGATTGACAAAGATGTGGATTGATAATACTGGTTTTTGCATGAGTCATTCTAGATAAAGAAGCACTAACCTGAGGTTACGATTGGGTCATAAAGACAAGTGGATGTTCTATCACAACCTGAAAGACTTGAGGTTGGGAATCAACAAGTTGTGCTTGTGCTTGTGACACAGTCGTAATAGCAGGTGTAGTGGAAATATTCGACACAGGTTGGATCGGTTGTGTTGAATATACAACCCTTGGTTGTTGTGGCATTATTGGTATCCAACCACTCAATGTAATTCTAGTTTGACCTGAATTTTGTTGGAAACTCTCATACGGTTGTTCCCCAGGAGGAAACAATTAAAAGGCATACTATCCTCCATATGGTGGCAATCCAATGTTTAAAGGATATATTAATCTTTGAAGATTAGTCTCCCGAAATTGATACTAGCATACAGGATCAGATTGCTGAGTTTTAACATAAGAAATACCAAATCGGACTCCAGATGAATAAATAGGAGTAGACCATGTTGTTGAAGCAGCCCCTAAGTGAACTCTAGCTAGTGATTGATAACTAGCCGAAACAGATGGTATACCATTAAACATTGTAGGAATGGTAGCAGGAATTTTTTTCTATAGCTGCATCAAATGAAAAATTCCTAGATGTCGATGGTTTCTCAGACATGTTTAATAACTCTCGAATAGAACGACACAAATGAATCCCAGTTCCAAATTGAAATGGAGTACTAGATGGGGGATGCTCTACTATATCGTCTATAGTAATTAGACCAGGTGGAAGAGGTAGACCATCAGGTCCGTAAAAGATTTATGGAGTGGAAGAAGGTATAATTTCTGTAGTGATAGATGTTGGAGGGGTGACACCTTTTGAATATTGAAACTCAACTTCCAAATGTTCATGTAAATGAACTTCAGTCTCAAAGGGAGGTTCCTAAACAACTACTGGTTCAAATGTAGCCTCGATTTGAATTGAGATGGGTTTTGGATCAACTCTAGATGGAGTTATTTCAGGTATAGAAGTGTCTACCATTACACTAGGATCAGTTCCAATGTCATATTCTAACTGCGGAACTTCTTCTCTAAAGGTAGATGTACCATAAATGATCGGAGTAATTGAAGCGTTTGACGATGTTGAAACAAAAGTTTCAAATAAACTAGCTGAATTGGACTCAGTTAAACGAGACCGCTTTGTCCAGATTGGCTTCGCTTCTGGAGTCAAAGATAGTTGACTCGCTAGTCTCCGTGAATGACGGGGTTTTGATTGAATTTCTTCCATGATTGCGATTACTTGATTAACTCAAAATTAAGGGGAAATGATGTTATTCCAAATTCAATTAATTTTAAAGACGCTTTGACACAACTTTGCATTTTTCAGTTTTTAAGAGTTGAGAAAAAGCTAAAGATGACTCTAGTTGCTTTTGATTTTTAATGAGCCTAAAAGGACAAGTGCTCAGATGGACCTTTTATTTTAAGGAGTCGAAAAGGAATGAAAGTGACTAATCTGGAGATTTAGATAGAGGGATTACCAAACCAATCGCAAAATTGCAATATACACCTTGGTGATAAATTAAAGAGAAATTACCAAGGACTTATGTACGGCTATCAATCTTCCGAAATGCTATGTTCAGTGCATTGCGATCAATAAGGTGGTAGATTCAGCTTCCTATGGATAAAGGATATAAGCCTATTATGGTCTCCCAATATATACATGATGATTCGGGGAGCACAAGTCCATGCTAGCACTTGTCATATCAAGGAGGAGGAATCACCCAATCTTCAATGAAAATAATAGTTACTAGTTTTAATGATGCCAGAACATGTCTCTAGCCTAGACCTCTAGATGTGTTGCATTAAGTTCCAAAGAATTGTTAGGTTCATTGAATTTATTTTAGAGTTGATCTTGTTTAGATTTTTCCTTTCAATGGTTCACCGCGTGATGATTATTTTGAAATTCCTAAAATGAAATCTATAATGATAAACAATCTTTGTTTATTTTGAGCAATGAAAATCCTAGCTACTAGGGAAAGAAGATTACAATCCTTTCAAACAAAAAGCAAAGAGCACACACTAGTGCACTTTCCTAAATCATTTTTTCGCACAAAAACTAAAAAAATGCTAAATCAAAATGCATGTATTTGTTTTCGTTCTCCTTAATGTGAAAAATGCCAAGAAGGAAAACTAAATGCAGCAAAGATCTAAAATATTTCTTTCAAAATGACATTTACAACAATTTCTTCTTCAAAAGAGAAAGGAAGACTCCACGACACTTTTCAATTTTGAATAAAAATTCTTTCGACACTTCGAATAAAAACAAATCAAACCAAATACATGAAGAAAAGTTCAATCGATTATCAAGGGAAGGAAGAATCCATGACACTTCTCTTTTCGACACAAAATGACAATTACGACACTTTTTGTACCAAAGCGACAAATCAATTTAAACAACTTTTTGACAAAGGAATGTAAATGATGAACAAATACACAAAAGAATTTACTAATCCTAATCTAATGGAGGCTGATCTATGTGATGCAAGTGAGCTTCAGTAAGGAGGAATTGTTCATAAGCAGCAAAACAACTAAACAAAACTGAAAACAAGGTCAAAAACCCCCAATTTCTATAATGGAAAAAGGGTTTAGTCAGTCATCGCACCTGGGCTTCACAAAAACAAGGATGCATTGCACTTATTACACTTGAGAGGTGCGATGCATACTGGGTTATAGTGACAGATATTGCAATGGGCCAGGGAGCACAACTGAAATGGGTTTTGGCTCAGATGTGCAGCTATTTTCAATGAGTTAAGCTGAGCTTTGGCGGACAGTAAAGAGAAAAGTATTAAGGAATGTATTGAGAGATTACTGAGCTACCAAAAGGGCATCTAGATGTGCTTGCAAGTCAAATGTTTGATTCATAAACTAAACCAGAGATTGACTGAAGTAGAATTCATCTAATATGCAATTACAGAGCAAGAGCAGTTCGAAGGCTACCTGGCTGACTTCAGGCTTTGTCTATAGTTTATGAAACAAAAAATAACAAGAAACAAACATCTGTTCTTCCCTAGCTGAGTCACCAATTTTTTTTTGGAAAACTAATGTCTTGTTAAATGACTAGCCCTCTAGGTTTAGTAGCTACTCTAGAAACAATAGTTTAAAGCAATTCAAAGATTTCTTTTATGTGTAACAGATAAGAGAAAGATAATGGAACTAACTTGGAACTTACGCTTAGTCCCTTTCTTGATCTCTCTCCCCCTTGACAGAGCTTGCAAATCCTCCCTGTACTTAACCCACTTGGAGAGTACTTACACAAGTACAAAAATAAAGAATCGTCAAAGCATCGGGATCTATTACAACATAAACATTACAGAGTCATATATATAATGAACAAGTGATAGCATTTACAAATGATAACATTCACAATTGCACAATCATATGGAAGAAAACTTGAAGAACTTTATTAATAGAAGGGAGAATTACAGCCTAGTTGTCTGATCCAGCATCATCCTCCCAACTTTAATCCCTCTTCACCTCATGAAATAGCAATATCACACCAACAATACAGTGCTCTTTCCTTAATTACAAACTATCAGCACTTCCTTGCAATTCACAATATTCCAACCTCTAGATCTCTTAGATGAGGGATCCATTTATAGATGTGTGCAAGGGTGTAAAACATCCATGGGGTTTGATTAGTGTCATTCCACTTTTTACCATTGGTTCCACTTTGAGATTTCTTGGATCTATTACTCATCCCTGGGCAAATTCGGAGAGGCAAGTGGCATAGGAGAAGTTTCTAGAAGATTCCATGAGTAACCACCTAGCAAATTGTCTTAGACATTTGTCCATCCTTGCCCATCAAACCCTATAGAAGGCCTAATCAGTATGCATCGTACCCTTGCAGTGTACCATTCAATATGCATCACACTTTGCTAGTGGATCAGTCAGTATGGTTCAATTTAGGCCACTTTTGGATGGTTTCTTAGATGGAACTTTTGGGGAATGATGTAATCAGATGACTATGTTCTTTTAGGGCGTGAAACAACTCTTTTAGGGGTTGATGAGCCCTATTTTATCGACATATAATTTTTGGGTTGATGTGCCAAAATATGTCTATAATAGTGAGACCTAAGAATCCTCTCAAAATCTTCAAGGTCTTTGGTTGGGGCCATTCTTGCATTTCCTAGATATTTTTGGGATCCACCCTGACACCTTCACATCCATAATGTGGCCCAAATACTTGACGTCTTCCATGCTAAAATATCACTTGGACAATTTCACAAATAATTTATGCTTTCGAAGCAGCTGCAAGAGCAGGTCTACATGCTGAAGATGTTTTTCCCAGGTGAGGTTGTAGATGAGAATGTCATCAAAGAAAACGAGGACAAATTTTCTTAGATATGGTTTGAGCATGTGATTCATGAGGCTATGGAAAGTGGATGGGGCATTACAGAGACCAAATGGCATGGCCAAGAATTCATAATGGCCTTCATGAGTTTGGAAAGTAGTCTTGGGTATGTCTACTTCTTTCATGCATATTTGGTGATAGCCTGAGCAAAGATCTAACTTAGTAAAGAATTGAGCACCATTTAGTTCATCCAACAAATCATCAACAACCAGGACAAGGAAATTAGCTTTGTTCATAAGCTTGTCAAGGGCCCTAAAGTCTAGAGACATGCACCATTCCCCATATTTCTTGAGAATCATGACCACAAGTGATGAATAATGACTGATGCTAGGACGAATGAGACTGGCTTCCAAGATTTCCTTGATGATTTTTTCAATTTCATTCCTTTGGATGAAAGGGTATCTATATGGGCACACATTCTGTGTTTGTGCCATTGGGGCTAAAGTGATGCTATGATCACGTTCCCCTTAGAGGGTGGAAGCTTGTGAGGTTTATCAAAGACCTGTGGGTGGCTGTTTGAGACCTGTTGCATCTCAGGATGAATATGAAGAGTACCGGCCTCAATGGCCTGGATGGGATTAAATTGGGCGATAACTCCATGATGGCCCTTTTTTAACAACTTTTCCATTCAATGCGAGTTGCTGATAGAAGGAGTACCTAGTTAGATTCATGGAGGGTATGCATGTGATCATTCTACTTAAAGCTCATATATAAATCATGGAAATCCATTGTGAATGGGCCTAGTGTGTGGAGCCATTCAGCACCCAAGACAATGTCACAACCACCCATGTTGATGGAAAACATGTGGGTCTTTAGGTGGTAATCTCCCATCTGAAGTTTGATATTTTCACAGTAGCCTTCACATTTCATCCCCCATAGCAATCTGGACCTAGAAATTAGAGATTTCTTTGACAAAACAATGAACAACTTCTACGACTCTCTGATGGATAAAGTTATGTGTGCTACAACTATCAGTCAATACTACTGTGGGGCGATGTTTAATAAAACCTCTGATTTTGAGATTTTGGGGAGAAGAAATGCCTGCCAAAGCATGGAGCGAGATAACTGGTTCTTCTCATGTAGCTGGAAGCTCATTGTCCTGCTAGTTGTTCTCATCTTCCTCCTCTAGTCTCTCAAAGGGTGCGGTTTCCTCAGATGAACTGTGATCAGTAACATCAATTTGAAATAATTTGGGTTCCTTGCATTTATGCCCTGGTTAGTATTTGTCATCACAATAGGAACACAATACCTCCTTTCTTCTTTCATCCATTTATGTAGGGGACACCTTTTGAACCTTAAGTGTTTGTGTAGTTCCCTAAGCTTGTGTGGGTCATCCTTTGGCTATGAAATTTTGATGAGGCGACTGGGCTGCTAAAGCACGTTCCACTTTGATAGCCTTTGTGCACACTTCCATCCATGTGGTTGGGTTGTGCATCCAGATGTGGGCTTTGATGGTTTCTTTGAGGCCACTTATAAAACATTCCAAGTAGAATTCATCTCCTAAACTTGTTGTGTAGAAGGCCAATGTCTCAAAGGTTGTAATATAGTCATCTCATATGCCTGTCTATCTAAGCTTAGTAAGACGACCCAAAAAATTAGATTCATGGGAAAAGTGGTCACAAATGGATTTTACGAACACCTACTAAGTAATTTTCCTTCGATAACATTTCTGATGCCACTGCCACCATTTCCATCTTGCTTGGTCCAAGTAAAGGCCTCCCACATGTAGTTTAGTTTCATCATCTACGATGTGATTCAGAGTGAAATATTGTTCCATTTGTGCTACCCATATTCCTAGATTAGAGCCATCAAATGTGTACATGTCTAGCTTGGGTGGTCAAGGGGGAATGTTGGTTATTTCCATGGAAGTGAAGATGATGGCTAGATTATCCTTCAAGGTCTTCATTAAAACCATATGCCTCTAATTGTAATGTCAACTTTCCCTTTGTGACTGTGTTTGTTAATGTCTTCATCTGATCCACTAACCAACCCAATTTTTTCAGTGGCCTCAATCTTCTCATTGGCCATGGCTTGAGCTCTTGTTTCTACCATACACAAATCCAGGTCCCTTGTCTTCAGTTTGAAAAAATTTGGGACCACCTAAAAATTGAAGTTGACAAGTGAATGGTACCACCGCACTCAGCTCGCCGTCTTGATTCTTATGGGCTATGTCTCTTATAAGCATCCAGGGAATTTTTTTTTTTTTGCTTTTTACTCCGAAAGGAATTTTATTGCCCGCTTATCAATACTGTAGTGGCCAATTTCCAGAAAAGTTAATCTAGCCCAATGTCCTCTGAGAATTGCCCCAGGGTATAGGAGCCACAAGCCTCCCTACACAAAAGGTCAGATCTATTTGTGAAACCCTCAACTGCTGAATGTGAGTTGGATTGCGATGATAATAGAAATCCTACTGTTAGATCTGAATGGTACTGTGCCGATAAACCTTGAACTAGTGGATCTGATTGTTGTGGTGGCAATAGAACCCCAAATGCTATATCTGATCTAGTAAAGAAGATAATGGGTGATCTTCAGAGAGACAAGGGAACTATGGTCTCAAGGAGTGTTAGGTGCTATAGATCGCAATATACATAAGGGTCCAATAGTAATACTTGGCACAATCTTTCAGGGAAGTAACTAAGGAGGATCAACCGTACCCTTAGTCGTACTACCTGACTACCCTATCGTATGTGTGAGTAATCTCTTAGAGTGTTGTTCTTAGTGTACTGTAGCAATAAGATGCCTGACAGTTTATCTACGATGAGGTTTCAGGTGAGCCTTGGGGGCTTCCTATATACCCAGAGGGTACATGGAAGACAATCCGTGTGTGGTTCTATCTAATGCGCTACTACTCGAAGGGGTACCCATAGGGGTTACAAGGGAGTCCAACAAGCATGAACACCTCTTGTATTTCTTGTGCGCATGCCTCCTCAAATCTGCAATTTTATGCACTCAATGACAAATCCCATGGTTTAAAGACGTCTGAACACGTCTCGAGCCAAAAAAAAAATCTTCTACAAATGCAGATACCACCGGCCTTGGAAAGTGCTTTGATATGACTTGTTATGCTCTTGACCTATGAGAAGATGCCAGAATACCAAATATGTGAAGAAACACAACCCAGAATACAGAACAAAATGAGAAATAATAGCCTGTATTTTATTATTTAGAGATGAAAGTAGTGTTCACTTGCCTCTTCTAGGGGGCGACCTCTAATAGAGCAGTGCTCCATTACAAAATATGATATGATGCCCTCAATGGGGAGTCTCTATCCTTTATATAGGATTCATACATGCAATACCATGGGTCAGTACCATGCTTTTCTTAATACCATGTATCTAATACCATGGCTCATTTGAAACTAATTATGGTCCCTTTCTTTAAATGTGGGTCAACCACTTACAATTATTAATACAGGCTTTATTGACTCTTTAACTAACTATAGCTATGACTTGACCCTATTACATAAATAAGGAGTTTAGGGTTGGGCCCTAACAATAACAGATTGCCCCCCAACCTATGAGTGTTAGGAGAAAATTAGATGAATGAAATACCTTGCAGGTAACACTTCCACCAGACACAAAAGAGGAGTCAAAGAGAGAGAGAAAGAAATGAAGCAATGTAAGGGTGGAAAACTAATGGAGGGGGTAAGACCTACTAAACTGGTAGAAGTATCCTTTTATGTGGGAGTACATGATATAAGGCATGGGACGCATACCAATAATTTCCAACATAACTGCGTACAAAGAATAATAATGAGCCCAACAATGTGGGACTGAACTATAAAGTACATGATACATGGTACACTGGCATTAATGGGCCAGAAAATAATACAATGGATCCCATATACATAATGTACCTGGAAAAACATAGGCCAAGACTGAATATAATAACATATGATTACATAACACATAATTCCACTCAAGGTGACATGGTGAGGGGGGATTGCAACCAAAGAAGCCCTCATGAATAGAAAAGGGCTCTAAACATCTGAATGATCATCTGAAGGAGACATGCATTATTTGGGTGCTGCAAGCAGGCGAAACCGAACCCATCACATTTTTAGAACTGCATCTGAGGTTGGATCAACATCTGTGGTGATTCGGGAATGTGGGGGTATACATGAAGGCCCACCTGCTCAAAAGGTCTGGAACATAACACACGCACATGGTAATAACTAGGACAATTGTTTGGATCACCGAACCATTAAGTGTACAAGTCTCAATCCTGTGATAATGAGCTCATGTCAAGAACATGAGTAAAAACCATGTCAAAGGGAAACAATGGTTTTATTTGCTTAATCCAAGGTGTCAAATAAATATGGAATCTGAAACCAAGGTACACCACCCTCTAGGCCACCTTTTTGGAGTAGATGTGTTGAGCTCGACAGAAGAGTGCCCACTAGAGTTAATGCAATACAAAATCCTTAACAAAGGCACAGGGGATCATATCAGAGTGATTGATGGAATGACACTAGGGATGATGATCAAAGGAAACAAGATGGGTGGTTGACTAATGAATTCCCTTGTTAAAGCATAATAAGGATGGTTGACATGGCAATAACTAACTCAATTCTGAAGGGAATGGTGAGTGACTCAAACAGGGGTTCACCAAAGATGGAGAAATAAAGTGGAGGGCCAAATATGAAGAAAACTAGATGGATGTGACATGAAAATGTATGTAACATTGTCACTGGAGTCAAGGGGACTTGGAACATACTCCAGAGATACAAGGGTGACTCATCTGGGATACTCTGAACAAGGGTGACTCAATGATGCTTCCATGTGTTTCCAGGAAAACTAGTGTCTTTTCGATCTGCTAGTCCCACTAATACTGGTAGCTATCTTAGAAACAAACAATGAAAGAAACTTGCAATTTCCTTGATGTATGAGAGATAAGAGAGAAGAAAAGAGGACCAACCTAGATCTTCCACTTGACTCCTTTCTTTATTTCTCTCTCCGTTGATAGAGCTTGTAACTCCTCGGCTACTTGTCCTACTTTAGAGAATACTTGTAGAGACAAAGTAACAAAACACCGTCAAAGCATCTCAATCTATAATATCATAAACAATGCAAAATCAAAGGTACATTGAACATACCATTGCATTCACAAATAACAAGATTCACAAATACACGATTGTATGGAGGAAAACTCAAAGAACTTTATTAAAGTAGAAGGGAGAATTACAACCTAGCTGTCTGGTCTAGCATCATCCTCCCAGCATCAAAGCCCTCAGACAAACTATCAACACTTCCTTACAGATTACAAAATTCCAGTGTTTAGATCTCTTAGATAAGGGATCAATTTATAAATGTTTGCAAAGGTGTGAGTCATATAGGGGTTTTTGATTAGTGTCATTCCACTTGCAGTTCTTAGTTCCACTTGGAGATTTCTTGGATCTCTTACTCATCTCTGGGCGAATTCAGAGAGGCAAGTTTCCTAGAGGAAGTTTCTAGAAGATTCCATGAGCATCCACTTAGCAAACTATCTCAGACATTTGTCCATTCTCACCCATCGCACACCACAGAAGGCTTCTTCAGTATGCATCACACTTGGCTACTGTAGGAGCCAGTATGCATTGCACCTTAATAGTGGAGCAGTCAGTATGGTCCAGTTTTGGCCAGTTCTGAGTGGTTTTTCAAGTGGAACTTCTGGGAAATGATGTAATCAGTTGACTATGATACTTTAGGGTATGAAACAAAACTTTTATGGGTTAAAGAGCCCTTGGTTTACCAACATATATGATTGGGGTTGTAGTGCCCAAATATGTCTATAATAGTTGCCCCCTAAAGCATGAAGTCATAAATGTTTTGATGTCGGTTGAAATTCTTTATCATGAGGATCCGAGGTATTCAAACTCAAAGGTGACCTGTATAAGATACAATACAATACATCATCATCATATTATTTTTATGATCTAGTTGAGGCGGGCACTCCCATGCTTAGCTTGATAAATTCATTTTCATGTACATAGGACAGATAATCGTCTACAGTTGCAGACTGGTGATTCTTTGTATGTAGAGTCACCATCAATTAGCTTGGATGATCATCTGTGCAGTTTCTGTGTAAATTTGATGACTTTATATTCCTAAATATATCACAGGCTAGATGGATGAAACTAGATCCGAGGTCTTCAAACTCTTTCAACCTTCACCCGATGTACAAGTCAATGCATGTGAAAAGATGTTTTGAAGTCGATCATGGAAAGACATCGCCTGGTTACTAGCCAACGATGTAAGCTGTTAACAGGCACGAGAGGAATCACCGATAATGATAATGACCCACAAGGTACTATAGTACAATTCACGTGATGTGAATATATGATCCGATGTCGAACACCACGCAAAATCTCTTGGTCGAAAGTCATTGATGTAAACCTATTGCCATAAGTGAGAAACTTGCCATTGGGGCATGCAAGCTTCAAAGTACTGAAAGGGTTGTTTCTAAGTCAACTTCTTGGATAATGAGTTGATGTCGACAAGAAGTGAACCGTCATAGGAGTGCCTTGATGTATCCCACATCTATGACACGAAATGAAGTAAATGATTTTCTGGATGTGAAAATGATCTGATGATACAAGCTTCAGGAATGGTAGTCATGAAAAATGGAGGGTGAAGGTATTGCAGTGGATGAGGTGTTAGCTGGGTGGTGAATTCTTTTATTGACTTCCCATGAACATATTGGTGACACTAAAATGGATTGTTAGCATTAACCCCAAAAGGTGGATGGCATGGAGGACCAATGGTGATATGACTGGTGAACGGAAAAACCCAACGCGACTCAATTAGGGCGATGGAGTGAAAGTGTCATGTTCAAGAGTGACTTGCTACCAATAAAGTTCTTCAAGTTTTCTTCCCTTTTTTTCCCTAGTCATTGCTGACTATTACCTCTATATTTTTCTCAAGCTTGAGGAGGATAACATATACTTGTTGTATAATTTTCCCTTCGGGAAAACCTGTCACTATGTTTTAATGAGCCTAGCGACAATGAAACTCTTTCTTGTCTAGGTGGACAAGTTTTTCACTATTGTTTTAACAAGTTTAACGAAAAGGATAACTCGGTCTTTTTCATATTTAGAGAGTCTGAAAAGGGATGAAAAGGAAACTCCAGTAGTTATTTTTTGTAGCATAACCCCTTAAGTCCACAAAAGTATAAAATGATACGAAAGGGATGACTTTTAGATCATTTTAGCGAGCCAAAAAAGACAAGCACTCGATCTTTTTATGGGATAATCTCTTAGGTCTAAAACAATTAAAATGTACAGGAGGGATGGTGCTTCCCTTTACTTTAATGAGCTGGAAAGGCGAGTAGCTCGACAATAGCTTTATATTTAGCGAGTCTAAAATGAGTTTAAAAGGGACTCTTTTTAGGAACGAGTGGTATTTTTGGGTAAGCTTGGAACTTCTCAAAACATGGCAATGTGAAGAGGGTGGCTAACAGAATCACTCTTCAAATCTGTTCCTCAAAAGGGTAAACAATCAAGTGGAAGAATATGAATGGGAAAAAGAATGGAGGTGACGGTAGGAAAAAAACCAAGGTTCAAAAGGAAGATAGAATGGCAATCACAAAGGTCATTTACTGAAGGTGGGTTTATTTTGAATGAGCTTGAACCTTGCGTGAACATATGCTCAATGGTGAGTTTATATTTTAACGAGCTTGAACCTTGAGGATGCATTGCTCATACCAGTAGTTAAAGATGTCTCTCATTGGTAGGTTCATTTTTTAGTGAGCTTGAACTCTACGATAACCTATGCTCATTTCTTTTTATGTAGACTAGAAACGGCCAAACTACAGAGCTAAAAACACTAAAAATTTAAGGAACTACTGAGGTTAGGTAGGATGGTTTTGTCTTCCATCTAGACAAAACACTTCCTTTGCTTCATCTGCGCGTTGTAGACAAAGGTGAATGGTGGTCAGACCAATCACCTAACCTAAGAAGTTGAAAATAAAAAGCTAAAAATCTAAAAACGCTAAAAATCTAAAAAAAAATTAAATTCGTCATTTTTTACTTGCATAAAAAGGTTTGCATGCCCCCAGGCATTGAGAAAAGGAGAGTCTCCAGTAACCAGATGGAAATCACTATGGTTAAGCAAGGTTGTTTCATCCGTAGAGAAGATAAAACATTTCCTTGGCTTACAGGGAAACACATATGGTAGGGTGGCTTCATCAGTGGTTAGACAAAACTCTTCCTTGGCTTCATCCACAGAGTGGAAAAAAGTGAATGGTGTGGGTCGGCACTTCCAATCACATAACCTACAAGGAAACCTATTTTTTCAGCTGGGTTCATTTGCCAAAGTAGAGCAGGGTGCATGCCCCCTAAGCTTTGTTACCTTCATCGGACTACTCACCGCAATCAGGTGGATGGAATGAAGGTTGAAGAGACACTCTTGATTTAAAGAGACTATTTAGGGATGATGTTTGACTTGGATCTATGTTTGAACTGGGAAATGAAAACTTGTCAATAAGCTGGACAATTTTTCCTTCATGCGGGAAAGACATCACTCTAAAGAGTGTGGAAACAATAGCTTCCATGCTATAAGCATAGTCACTTCCAAGTAGTAGATTGTAATCTAATGGTCCTTGGACTACCATCAAATTCAAGTGAACAGTTTTCCTTTTAAAAGTTATCAGCAACTTCAGAAGGATCCCTAATGGTCGGCTGGTTATTTTTTTAAAGCCTAACAAATTTTGTGTCACAGGCATAAGTGATGGCGAACCAAGCACTTTCCAAGAAGTTGAGGAAAGGATACTCACTAAAGCCCCTTCATCTATGATAGTGCCAAACTTGATCATTTTGTAAACTTGTACTATGATTTAGAATGGTACATTAGATGGAAGACGAGGTCTTGCTAGTTGATTCTAATCAAAGGAAATGACTAGACTAGTTGGAGGGGGTATCGGATAAATGGTTGGATAAACCACTTGAATTGGGGAATTTTCCTCCTGTTGTAAAGGGATGGGCAGATTTCCCCCAAGTTCATCAAAATCTGTATTAACAAAAAGAATTTGAACGGTGTCATTCTCATTCTCTTTGGAAATTGTATCATCTAAAGGTGGACCTTCTAAAGGAAGGACTGGGTCGACTGCCATTTTGACTTGTTGACTTTGATCTGGTATGGACTCAAAAGGTTCACTCTCAACAATAAGCATTTTGATCGATCATTGAGTTATGTTAGTCAGATTTTCAACTAGCGAAGGACTTGGTGAGAGTTTCTTGTATCTAGGTGGAAGTTGTTGTAGCAAAGTAGGATGGTTATGTAAGATTCTCTTAGCCTCATACATAAAAGGACAAAGGGGAAGGCAATGGTCTCCTTCACATAATTGACATGGACTTCTAACCTTTCCTTTCTGTCCAGGAATTTCAATTTCACTAATTGATGGTGTGCTGTCAACATGATCGCCAAAGGTTGAGTACACCGAATGGTGCGAACGGGGAGACCATTCTCTCAAGATATGCGGAATGCAAGGACAATCCCAATGAAAATGGTTTCCTTTGCAAATTAGACAAGGATATTTAGGAGATTTAATGTTCGGATTTTAACCAGATGATTCGTTGCTGCCCCCTTGCTTAATTGATTTCTTCTTCTTCTTCCTAGCCACTTGGTTACTAGTATCACTATTTCACCAAGTGAAGAGGAAGAAGGGGAGGGAGAAACAAAGGAAGTAGAAGGTGAAGGGTCGCTTTTGGTATCAACTAGTTGCTAATTCGATTGTTGAGGAATTACAGTATTTTGAACGACAGAGGTTGAGAATAGCCATACCTATAGACAAATTGTGATTTCTGGAAGGGACAATGTGGCCATATACGGTGCACCAATTTCTCCCCAAGAAGAGAAAGGACTAGGATTCCCCACAAGAGAGATTCCTTTGTTGGTGGAATCCATCATCTCAACCTAAGATCAACAAAGGAATAGGGATGTTGTTCTAAATTAAATAAATTTTAATGACACTTTGACACAACTTTTGTTTTTCAATTTTTAAGAGTTGAGAAAAAGCTAAAGATGACTCTAGTCCCCTTCGATTTTTAATGAGCCTGAAGTGACAAGTGCTTAGATGGACCTTTTCTTTTAAGGAGTTGAAAAGGAACGAAAGTGACTACTTTGGAAATCTAGAAAGAGGGATTACCAAACCAATCGCAAAACTACAAAGTACACCTTGGTGGTAAATTAAAGAGAAATTACCAAGGACTTATGTATGTCAGTCAATCTTCCCGAATGCTGTGTTCAGTGCATTGCGATTGATAGGGCGACAAACATGGATTGTTATGGATAAAGGATATAAGCCTATTGTGGTCTCCAAATATATACTCGACAGTACGCGGAGCACAAATTTGTGCTAGAATTTGTTGTATCAAAGAGGAGGAATAACCCAACCTTCAATGAAAACGATAGTTACCAGGTTTTATGACGCCAGAACATGTCTCTAGCCTAGACTTTTACATGTGTTGCATTAGGTTCCAAAGAATTATTAAGTTCATTAAGAATTATTTTAGAGTTTATTTTGTTTAGAAGTTTTCCTTTCAAGGTTGATTGAGTCATGTAGATGTAAAATTCCTAAATATGCAATCTAAAATGATAAACAATTGTTGTTTTTCTTTTAGCAATGAAAATCCTAGCTACGAAGGAAAGAAGATTATGATTCTTTCAAACAGAGAGAAAAGAACACACACTAAATGCACTTTTCCTAAATCATTTTTCACACGTAGTCTAAATGCAAATGCAAATGCATGTATTTGTTTTTTTGTTCCCTTTAATGTGTTGAATGCCAAAAAAGGAAAACTAAGTACAAATCTGAACTATTTTCTTCAAAGCAACATTTTAACAATTTCTTTTCAAAATGAAAGGAAGACTAAAATGACACTTTTCGATTTCGAATAGAAAAATGCTTTCGAAATTTCAAATATTAACAATTCAAACCAAATACAATGACAAAAGTACAATCAACTATCTACAGGAGGAAGACTTTATGACACTTCTTTTTGACTCAAAATGACAATTTCGACAGTTTTTTGCATCAAAACGATAGTTCGATTTAAGCTAATTTTTTACTAAGGATCGCAAATGATGGAAAAATACATAAAAGCACTTACTAATCCTAATAAATGTAGGTTTAACTATGTAAAGCAAATAGGCTTCAGCAATGAGATACTGATCATAAGTAGCAACACAATCAAACAGAGCTGAAAACAAGGACAAAAACCCAAATTTCAAGGAGAGAAATAGGGCTACTCGATCATCACACCTATGCTTCACATAAACAGGGATGCATCTCACCTTCTACACATGGGAGGTGTGATGCATACTGGCTTCTAGTTACAGACAGTGTGATGGGCCATGGAGTGAAACTAATTTGGGTTTTTGGTCAAATTTTGCAGTTGAGTTGAGTGATTCAAGTTGAGCTATGAGGGACATTAAAAGAAAAGTACAGGGGTATGATATTGGGAGGTTATTTAGCTACCACAAGGGCATTTAGAATGCTTGTAAGTCAGATGTTTACTTCATAAACCAACTCGGAGATTGACTGAAGCAACATTCATCTACTTTGCAATTTCATAGCAAGAGCAGTTTGAAGGCTATCTGGCTAACTTCAGGCTTTGTCTATAGTTTAGAATGCAAACAACAATAACAAACAAACAAACTATTCAATCCCCAGTGGAATCGCCATTTTGTTTCTAGGAAAACTAGTGTCTTTTTGATCTGCTAGTCCCACTAAGATTGGTAGCTATCTTAGAAACAAACAATCAAAGCAATTTGTGATTTCCTTTATGTATGATAGGTAAGAGAGAAGCAAAGAGGACCAACCTGGATCTTCCACTTGACTCCTTGCTTGATTTCTCTCTCCCTTGATAGAGCTTGCAACTCCTCTCCTACTTGTCCTGCTTTAGAGAATACCTGTAGAGACAAAGTAAGAAAACACCATCAAAGCATCTCGATCTATAATATCATAAACAATGCAGAATCAGAAGTAAATTGAACATACAATTGAATTCACAAATAACAAGATTCACAAATACATGATTGTATGGAGGAAAACTCAAAGAACTTTATTAAAGTAGAAGGGAGAATTACAACCCAGCTGTCTGAACCAGCATCATTCTCCCAGTATCAAAGCCCTCTTCACCTCATGAAAAGCAAGATCACCCAACAATACAATGCTTCTTCTCAATGACAAACTATCATCACTTCCTTACAAATTACAAAATTCTGGCCTTTATATCTCTTAGATGAGGGATCCATTTATAAATGTCTTCAGAGTGTGAGTCATCTCTAGGTTTTTGATTAGTGTCATTCCACTTGTAGTTCTTAGTTCCACTTAGAGATTTCTTGGATCTCTTACTCATCCTTGGGTGAATTCAGAGACGCAAGTTTCATAGAGGAAGTTTCTATAAGATTCCATGAGCATCCACTTAGCAAACTATCTAAAACATTTGTCCATTCTCGCTCATCGCACCCCACAAAAGGCTTCTTCAGTATGTATTGCACCTGGCTAGTGTAGGAGCCAGTATGCATTGCACCCTGACAATGAAGCAATCCGTATGGTCCAGTTCTGGCTAGTCCTAAGTGGTTTTTCAGGTGGAACTTCTAGGAAATGATGTAATTAGCTGACTATGATCCTTTAGGATATGAAACAACACTTTTAGGGTTAAAGAGCCCTTGGTTTATCGACATATATGATTGGAGTTGCAGTGCCCAAATATGTCTATAACACCATGTAGAAAAAGGGTCGGAGGGGAACATAAAAACAGGAGTAGATGATGGTTACTCATGAAGAAAATTGACAGATGAGTCAACCAGTGTAAAGGTAAAGTGGTACTAGAGTATGGTAGCTCAAGTGAATAAATTTTATTTTAATAGGCAGCAAAGTGAGATCTGATGGAAATAAAATGGCTTCATAGTGAATTGTCAAATTAACAAAAAAAAAGGGAGACCCATTATTGAACTCCATAAGATCTTTCCAAGAATGTTGTCAGTTCATCAAATGGAGCTACAGGTTGGTCGCAACGGGCAATGAAAAAAACTAGGGATTTTCCTATAAAAGGGTTTTTTTGCCCCCAAATCCAATTCATTTGCATAGTGAGCCATTGAAAATTTGGAGAGGAGGAGAAGGCCCTAAATCTTGTGTATATCGTAGCAAACAAGCTAACCATCAAAATCAGGATCTACAAGTTGGAGTTATCTGGCCTAACCTTACTCATCATTTTTCGTGGATTAGATTTTTAGATTAGGGCTTAAGTTCACTATGGGGGACCATTTCTCATCCTAACAGTTACAACACACTTTTGAGGGCATGTTATACATTCTGGAACATATAAACTGGGCCCCCGAGTGTGTGTAGCATAGTTTTGATGGAAAAATACTACTTTCTTGACAGAGAGGATTGGCGGGACTGATGGTCTACGAAATTAGAGATTCTGGGTTCGATCCCTAGTGGAGTTCCCATTTGTTATTATGAAATTTCTTGTAAGGTGCACCCAAAACATTTCAATTAAGTCACTAGCTAACAAGTTACCCTAACAAAAATCTGATTGGTTGCTTACGTTTTAGATCTATCATACAAATGGAAAACCTAACAACAAAAATATAGAGGATCCATAATAGAAAATAGCAGTAAATATATTGAATGCAATAACCCAAATGGAAAGATGTTAATTGAATAAATTATTTATTAAAAACACCCGGTGAAGGATATTCACAAAAGGCTCTATAAGTACCCCTCTGTGGGCTGGGTCCTTTTATGTCCTTGATGCTTCAGCAAATGATCTTCTCTCTCAATATGTGAAAAACCCAGACAAAATGTGGAGAACTCAAATGGGAGCTCAAAAGAAAAAATATGATAATGGTGACGATGATTATGATCACAGTGAAGAATGAATGGAAAATCTTCCTATTTATAATGAAGTATTGAGTTAATCTCAAAAATGGAAAATACTAAAATAATATTGACCAAATCAAAGCTAACCACTTGATTAATTTTTCTATTATTAGAGAGAGAAAAAATATCTAAAATGGTTAAATATATTTATTTAGAAATAATTAACAAATAAAATGATTTATTAATTATTTCGTGAGGATTAAGAATGGTGTGAAAATGAAAAAATTATTAAATAGTGATTTAATAATTATTAGAATAATGGAAATAAGGAATGATAAATAAATAATGATTTATTTAATTATTCCTAGGGGATTTAATCAAATGTGACACAGAATAGTTATTTAGACAATGATTTAATAATTATTCCTAGAGAAAATTAGATAAACAAATATTTATCTAATTATTCTCATGGGTCTTTTTATTTAAATCAGAAAATAATTTAATAAAAGTGGTTTACTAAATTATTTTCCACAGTGAAAGTGATTTTACTATGGTACATGGTGTATTTCGATCCGCCTAGTTAGAAATGGGCAGATGATCATTTTTTCGTGATAACACGTGCCTACACCTCCATGATCTTTCTAGCTTCCCCACAGGTGGCCAAGAACATGCTGTGATACCTCTTTGAGGTCCCAATTTATATTTTTTCCTAATTTTCTTGGGAAAATGCTTAAAAAATTCCACCATAAACTTCTCCAAGCAACTATAGAACAAGAACCATGAAAGTGTGGAAAAATTAAAATAACAGTTCCAAATAAACCTAGAAATGTCACAATTGCAAATAACACAAGAAATGGAGAATTGAGCAATTTATTTATTTGCTAGAGAAATTACACACAAAGCTATCTATAGAAATAACTACAATGATGGTCAGAAAAGATCTGCTACAATAATAAATGGGGCCTCCAAAATTGAACTAGAAATCAATAAGTTACATTTGGTAATTATTGCCTATAGATTCTACTACAGTTGTTATTGGAGGTGAACTTTGATTTATGCCATCAAATTTTCTCTAAAAAGACTACAAAAGTAGCTAGAGGCTTATTATACCCAAATATATTAAACCCTAATAAATATTCGGCTAGTTCCAAATGACATAAATCTTGAAAAAGTGTTAAATACCTAGAAAATATGATTTTTCTTGTTAGAGAATAACTGGATGTTTTGTCCTCAAAACTACTCCAAGAGTTATGAAATGTTAACCACAAACTCCTCTCAAGAAACCCAAAAAAAACAGAAAAATATTAGGGATATTCTAGTTGATGTGGAAAAGCCCCAAATGGTGTGAAATCCCCAGCTACATATTATTGCACCTAACCAAAGGGAAGCCTTTGATAAATAATAAAACTCTCCTGCAAATGGCTCAAAACTTATGCACAAATATCTTCTAGAAACTAAAAATTGTCGGAAAATACTAGCACCAAACACCAACAAAATCTTTGTTCTCCAACTGTTGTACAGTATCTTTAAGAGAAAATTTGGCCTGGCTAAAAACTACAGGTACAACTCTGAAAAATGGTGCCAAGCTACTCCTCTAACCAATAGAAAAAATATGCAAATACCCAGAACCTGCAATAGAAAGATGATGATCCAAATAACCTCTAGGGTAACCTCTAGGGTTTATCTTCTATGCCCAAAAATAATTTATTTTCTTATGCAATTTTTTCTTTAAAGTCAAATGGAAGTCTTGAAATAGAATCCCCCAATGTCTTCCTAGGGACACACTTGAAGTTCTATGAAATGAAGGTGGAATTTCTGCTTCGAAATTTCTTTTTCTAAATAATGTAGAAATTCTTTGTAGATTCAAACAGATAATTGTAATTTACCAAAGCAATAGACTTGAATCTACTCTACTCATCAACAAAAATAATTAAAAGCTCACAAAATCACAAAGCATACAAGAGAAATAATTCAATCAACACATTACAAAATGATTTCCTGGGGAAATCCACAACTGAAAAACCGCTCGTATATGTATCTTGCATTAGTAAAAAAATATGAGAAGATTACAATGCTTTGCTCAAGCTTGAGCAACCTTTGCACTATCTCTACCTATCTCATAGCCCCCTATACAATCCTTGGCCAATACTTAACCAATTTTCTGATTTCCCAAGTGCTTATTTAGTTGTGTTGCTTCCTTGGGAATTAGACCCTATTAATTAGTGAAATTCCTCAATATGAATCGCATAATCCTCATAGGCCTTCATATAACTGAATGCACCACCTGTAAAATTCATATGATTACAAAACTAATAGTACACTGCACTTGAACTCCAATATTGACTAGGCAATTCTCATATTTGACATGCATGAGTTATTTATGAGTGAATCATCAGTTAATTAGTTGAACACATGAAGCAACCAGGGCTCCCATAAAGTAGGAGAAACTCTACATGACTCTAGCTAGAGCCTCAAATTGAATTAAATGAGCCAACTAAGTCAAATTAACTTAGTTAAATCATACACTTTGTCATGTGATGTGGAGTTACAATTTTATTCCTAATTTAATTTAAGTACAAAATTAAATCAGGATTTTGTTGTTGCATTTTCAACACTCCCTCTCAACAAAAAATGGATTATCATATACCCCAATCCTTCCTCTATGGAACTTGAATTTGCCTATTGATTGTGCCTTAGCCAAGATGCTAGCATCATGCTCCCTTGTAGGAATGTACTCCAACATGATTCTCCTTTGAACATAATCTCATAGATGGTGATATTGGATGTCGATATGCTTGGACTGATCATAAAAAAACTAGATTCTCAGAGAGTTTGAGACAAATCCAATTGTTATAGTAAATCAATATAGGATCCATCTGTTGAAAAAATAACCCAACAAGGATCTTCCTCATCTAGATAGACTAACAATCTTCTTGACCAGAAGTCGTGTACACTACTTATGTTGAACTACGTGTAACTGGTCTCTACTTCCTATTGTACCAATAAATTGTTGTTGATCCAATAATGAAGATTCCCGGTGTTTTTATCTTCATGTCAAATGGACTCTATTAGAGTCGGTCTAGTTATCCCTCCATCAGAGATCAAAGCTCTTTCTGCATTTCATGTTTAGGTGTCCCATCAGTTTTGATCAGTTGCATTTCATTAGGCATGCCATAACTCTGATGGAATGGTTTGTGTCATTCATTCCCCTCGTGCATGGCACTGCTGGTTCAGGTTTAGTCATAAAGATTCAAAGGTCATTTACAATCATGTTTTAAATTTTTAGGTCTTAGGTATAGGGTTGAGTCACTTTTGTTTTGAAAAGTCTTAGAAGACCAGCAGGCCAGAGGGATGTCTTTGATAGATAATCACTTCAATAATTTTCATCATTGTACAGATAAAGTATGACTTCTCTTCAAAACTCTGTTTTGAAGATAAGTCGTCGTCTCATTTTTGTAAAAATTTTCAAAAAACTTCAATCCTTGAAACGTCCAAGCACAACCTTGGTCTCCTTTGCCAGAGAATATCACAGTTATCCCTGCAAAAAATTATCAAAGAAAATCATTATTTCAATCAATTTTAAGGATGAAACCAAAAAGGTCAGAGTCTATTAATTGTGAAAAAGTGTCAATGACAAAACATAAGAAAATGGGTTATGGATCAAGAAAAAATCAAAAAGGAGTCTATATGAATATATTTCACCTCATTTCCAACCCATTCCACATTCCAAGAGTGAAGAGCATCGTTCCAAAGAAATTTGGTGAGTTTGTATGCAAATTGGAGCATTTCCAGGGTGTGCGACGCATCAGGTTGGGCGCGCGGCGCATCAGGGGTGCATGGTGCATCAGGCGACAAAACCCAGTGAGAATTTTCACACGCGCGGTGCATCAGAGGCGCGGGGCGTGTTGGGTGAGGCACACGACGCACTGGGGTTTATGCCCAAACTTTGTCCAAGAAAACACTAAAACGCCTCCTCTCAAGCACAAATTCACAGGTAGGCTTATATCCATGGCTCATTCTTGGTTTTGAAACAATTTATGTAAAGGATT
This sequence comes from Pinus taeda, assembly GCA_000404065.3. NCBI lineage: Eukaryota > Viridiplantae > Streptophyta > Pinopsida > Pinales > Pinaceae > Pinus > Pinus taeda. Next base: position 18,834 of record APFE031626434.1, on the reverse strand, counting down.
ATGATATGTTCGCCCTAGAAAACCAAATGGAAAAACCCTCCTTTAAATTGCTGTAAGAATTTGAATGCCAAAATTGCTGAAGGGTTTTAAAAAACTAAATGTTACCAAGGTTATCATTTTTTCCTACTTCCTTCTGTCTCCCATCCCCTATATTCACCATTATTTTCCCCAATAATTTCCTCATAAACCCTACACTATCCTCCCTCAAATCCTAATCCCTCACTTCTATTACAAACACATGGTCCCTACCTCATCCGAAAACCTTAAAAATTCAAGATTTCCATGTCCCTTCCCTTCTCTAAATTCCTCGTTTTATTTCCATGTTCCCCTTTTCCCTAATGTTTTCCCTTTCCTAACAATTCCCTTATACATTTGTGTCCCTTGGTCACAGCATTTTGAGAAAAAGAAACAGTCTACAGTCAATTTTGCACACAGTTGTATATCAGCATATATATATATTCCAGGTATCTTGTTTCTAAAGAACATGTCAGAGACCGAGTCAGTATATGAGCAGGAATATGATAATGATTCTAAACCGGAGGTAAATGTGCCAAATGTGCCACAGAGGTATCACAAAGGTGGCAAGAGTGGTCAGCATGTTAGGGAGGAGCCTACTTCTTCGGCTCAATTGCAAGCTTGCTCACTTGCAATGGATTGTTTTCGGTGCCAATCATGTTTCCAATATTGTGAGATGATCTCACAAACTCAGCATCATCGGGGACTAGTTTGTCTATTTGTTCTTAATCTACAAGATGGTCATGTAAACCTTGCCGGAGTGAATTTTACCTTGTCACCCGAGACTATTGCTCAAGCCACCGGGATACCAAATGTAGGGGAGGAATGGAGCAAACGCTAGATGCTAGACAGATTTTATTATGAGCCATATATCAAGCACGAGTATATCAGACACTTGAGCGCAACTTTTCCTTGATGATTCTTGAAAGATGAGTTTGCACCGTTGATGAAACTCATCATTTGGTATTTAAGCTGTGAGGGCAGATTCTTGCATCTCTATGTGTACCATGTCCGTTTGTTGATGCATTTCACAAGGGTACGTATGATGAACATTCTGTTTTTCATGTGTCGTAACATAGAGAGGATGGTGCCTTTAGTACAAAGGAAGAGCCTGGCACATCAGCATAGGAGCATATATCATTATGCATTGATCAAAATCATAGTGATGCGTCAGTTGGCATAGCAGGGTATTACTTGGGAGGATTTCATCTCCCGTGATTACTTTTCCGCGCTACAGCCTCCTCCATAGATAGTTCATGATGAGGGAGGGCCTTCACAGCAGTTTGACATTCCTGAGACCGAGCATGTCGATGCTCCAATATATGTGACATATCAGAGAGGCCACAGGGCCTTATTTGCATTTGCATGACGAGTACTATCTCCACCCGGGGTGGAAGGGGTCTCGTTGACATCATCAACATAGCGAGTATTATCTCCACATCATGTGGAAGTGGTCTCACCTTCGTCTTCAGCACAGGTACAGATTTAGTATAGAGGCAAGAGACCCATGTTTGATGAGGGTCCTTCAAGAGGTAAGGACATGGGTATCATTGATGTTGATGCTAGCTCGCCTAACTCGGAGCTCAAGGAGATCATCCGAGAGCAACGGGCTGAGAATGAGTCACTGCAAAAGAAATTGAAGATGGCTAAATGGGTGATCAACTACTTGGAGCAGTGCAAAAAACAGCTAGAAGATGAGCATGCACTTTATGAGCTGCGGAAGATTCGGGAAGACCGGGAATTGTCCCGAAGGAGACCTGGTGATTTGACACCTATTGATCGAGAATCAATGCTCATCCGAGTAAACACTCATTTGGAGAAGTTTTTGGTGAAGGCAAACAGGGACAAAGACATGCTTCGTCATATGAAAACTCACTATTGGGCTCGCATGCATGTTTGCAAAGCGAAAATGAAGATCCTCAAGAGGCGTTTGAGCAAAGCGCTAAAACACCGGAAAAGGCCCGATCCACTTCGAGTTTTGGTCGAGGCTTCGTTAGTTGGGCATGATACATGATGAAGGGTCTTCACTACGAATTTGGGCAAATTCGGAGAAAATTTTGTCATTTTGAAATTTTTGGCTTGCAAAACAGATTTTTTAGCTCTACGTGTAGCGCGCAGCGCGCGACCCATAAGATGGGGAGGTCCAAATCACAAATGGCTTGTAGTTTTGGATTGTTCATGATGAATTACACATGCTCAGCCATTGCCAATGCATTTCACCAAGTTCTGGTTGACCAAAAGGCTCAAAAACATTATGAAAACCACCTTTCTACCACTTTTTGCACCAACAGGAAGTACTTCTGGGAGAATGCACTTTTGGAGGGACAAATGGACACCAAATTGGAAAATTCCACTTGGGTTAGAAAGTAGACATCTAGGGATTTCAAACAAACCAACCTAAACTCAAGTTGGATGTCAGGAAGTGCCCCAAAAGCAAGTGGAAAGGCGTGCGGCGTACACGGCTCAGGCGCGCGGCGCATAGGGTTTTTGGCACAATTTTCATCCTTAGCGCAACAAATGAAGCCAATTTGACCAGTTTCGACTTGTGATGTGATTTTTCACCCTTATTGATGTAATTAATGGAACATTATGTTGATTTGACACTTATTTACCTATTCTAGATGGTTCATTCATAAAATAGCAAAAATTTAATGAATGAATTGGTTTCCTAGCTTATAGAGGCAAGTTGTTTTGACTGCCTAGATTGTAGTGCTTTGTTTAGAATTGGTTGAAACAGCTCCTAGGATGATGAGATCAACCCCTAGAGGAAAGGGGATGTGTTGGCTTGCCTATATTATGTATTTTCTTAGTCATTTTCAGGGTTGGACTCTTGGGAATAGCTTGAGACTATATTGTACATATCTTATCTGCATTTTGGCAAAGGAAAGACCAGGGTTTTGCAGCAATATTTGGGATTCATGTGGCTTTATGTGTTGATGGTGTGTTTCCCTCAGTACTTGTAAGTTGTGTATGTGTATCATTTTCTCTATTGAATCTTCTATAATTAAACAAATGAAGTGTTAAGGTAGAATCCATGAACTTGCTATGCTTTGCCTTTAAATTTGTTTAATTTTTTTATGTTTTCTTCAGTTTAAGGAGAATCCTTGAGACTTCCTTGCTCTCCTTAGCTCCTCACCAGTCTGATCTACCCATATCACTTGCTTTAAGGCATCAATACAATCGCCTATCTTCCCCCAAGTAGACCTCTGCAAAAGTTGTGGCTCATCCCCGCATCCAAAATTGCCCTTCCTTTGAATTCAACAAAATCTTTAAAAATCAATTCTAAACTCTTTGTACTTCATACCTAGCCTAAAATTAGTCATCAATTCGGTCATCTCAAGCCTCTTTGATTATCTTTTGCCGAGTTTTACCTGGAGAGAGCCCTCTCCTGTCCTCGTAGGGCTAGCTACGAGGCTGAGCGTGGTTTGATGTGGCCTTGAGTCTTACCTTATTTCAGCCTAAGGTAGATTTGAGCGCTAACAAGGTCAACATCTATTGAACCTAGGTTTCTCTTTATCTAGATTCAATAGATTAACTTATGGAAAAGTAACCGATCTAGGTATACTATTAACCTTTTGTTGCACCCAGTTAACAACTATGACAAACGGACCACCATGGAGTTGATCTTTACGATCTTTTCAGACTCTCTAAATATGAAAAGACCATTGAGTTGTCTAGTTTGGACTCTTTAAATTACACATATAAGATATAGAGTCACTCTTTTTACTAAACTTTTCAGACTGTTAAAATATGAAAAAATCGACAAGTTTGCCTTCTGGACTCATTAAACTAATCAGATAGGGCAGAGAGTCGCTCTTTTTGTGGTCCTTTTGAGACTCTTTAAATATGAAAATATCGATGAGTTTACCCATCTCGAATAGTTAAACTAATTAGACGGGGAAAGTTGATAGTACAATTGCATTTAGTATTAGAAAGCGTGGTTTGGCAGCAGTCGTTCCCTTGAACATGGCACTCCCTCGGATAAACCTTCCTTGTGACAACCTCTCAATATGAAACCTACCATCTTATGAGTTTAGCCCAAATACCCTGATGTGATTGCATCTCTGTATCCTAACACTCTGTAGTGTTCATGAGTCTAGTGCTGCATGGTTAAAACCATTGTCATGCCTTCTATTTTTCAAAGGTTAACCTTTTGTTTCCTCCATCAACCCATCAAGCATATTCTTCCATCATGCCCTCCGTTGTTTATACCCAAATGCTCAAAAGATTCATAAAAAAAAAAAATCATTCTTGTCCCGTTTCATGTCGATTGATGTAGGACACATTATTTCCTACCTTTCGACAGGTATCTTCCTATCGACTTCAACACTCTATCTAGGAAGACAACCCAGAAACATATTTAGTACCTTGGTACTTGCAGACATTAGTGGCAGGTTTCCTTGTGTTTGATCAGGGGTTCTCATTATTGGCTCCTGGTTAAGTGATTCTAACGGGTGTTTGACAAAAAGACATCTTTCACACTCGTTAGATTGTACTGTGCGTCTTGGAGACCATCACCATTATCAGTGGCCCTCCTCGCGTCTATTAATGGTCTCCATTATTGACCGGTAATTAGATGATTTCGTGCATGTTCGACCTCAATGCATATATTCACATGTATCGATCTATGTTGTTCAGTGAAGCGGAAATCAAGACCTTAGGTAGAGGCTTGCAAAATTCAGCCTTGTTTCCTCTCCCAGTCTGCAGATATTGTTTTTTGGAGACAACTTATCAAGATGATTCTATTATGACACTAGATTTGCATTGTGCTTATCGGTGGCCAGTATCGTCATATATCTTTGGAGAAAATCACTCTAACATAGCTACTGAGCATGCGAATGCCCGACTCAGGACATAATTTTAGAATTATATATATATGTGTTGTATCAGGTTTCCCGTACCACCCGAAGCTTCGATCCTCTCTCTCTTTTTGAAGGAAAATTATAGTTAAATTATTTCGTCTATCGTCACAACCTCTGGTATCATACTTTAGGGGGCATCTGTTATACAATAAATTGGCCTTCTCATCAACTTAGAGGGGAAAGACATGATAGCTGAAGAAAATACCACAATTACAGGCCTTGATTCCACACTAACGTTGGTTGTACACTAAAAGCCTACTTTATAAAGCTTGTTACCAAGCCTAAGGGTGCGTTAGTGACCCTACTAACTCAAGTTTCTAGTTAGGGGATAGTGTTAGTGAAACCTCGTGAAGTTCCAAGGGTCAAAGGAATGAATTGACTCATAAATATCTAGATATTTGTTCCTAAAATTACTCAAGAAAAGAAAGGAAACATCCAAAATCAACCTATTTGGAGGATATCTAATCCGAAAGAAGGAGGTAAATGGGAAAGAGCTAAAAAGCATGGCAAGCTCATTGCTTTTTCCCTAGTGAACTCAAGGAGGAACTTGGCAACCCTAACTCAATTGCTACATAAGCAAAGCTAGGGCTATTGTGAAAGGGGTTAGAGCACTTGAAAGGATATGATACTTGACTGTTGAACATTATCTCATATCATCAAAAGTAAGCAAGAAGGGAGAGAGAGAGAGAGAAGCTGAAGGGGTAGAGGAAGGCTGATGCAACAAATGGTTGTAATCACTCTTCCAATATTAAAATAGAATTGCAGTTGTGCTATCTACTCTATGGTGTTGGTACTATTATTCATTAAGTTGTTTATCCAATACCTGTTTGCATTAGTAGCTTAGTTGTAAGCAATTATATGTTCTTTATGTATTCATGTATTAGTTATCAGAGTTGTATGCTATGATTACGCTTGTCTATTCTTTGTGCAGGACTTGATCTGGAGCTGGCTCAGGGGACTCCCACCTAGCTGCATTTTTGCTCTCCAGCAAATATACACATAGGTTTGAGGTAATCTCTTTCTCATACTTTGATAGTTAGTAATTGGTTATGAACATGCATGTAACTTTGTGATAGTTGCACATAATATTACAGTCTGCCAAAGGTCCCAGGAAGACCTTTGAGGGTATTTTCATTCTCCATACACCATGCATTTTACCCCATAACACCAGGAGGAGGCCACAAAGGTTCAGTTGGAGCTGAACCTACATATCATTGAGCTGTGGCTGAAGGCGTAGCCCTCTACACCCCTGGAAGTTAGAGAGCAACACAACTGCGCCATTCAATCGAGGTTGGAAGCAATAGAGCAATCCATGCATGCCTGCACGAGATTATTGGATCAATACCTCTTCACGCTCACCTAACTGCAAGAAGATCCAACCATACAACGTTTAGAGACAGAAGCATGGCAGTTACAATAGGCATATGACAATATCAGGGGTATCGCATAGACAGTCACCCTTAGTGACTTGCCAAGATGAAGGAGGCCCAAGATCTAAAGGAACAAGTGGACGTCGCACGCAAGAAACAAGTAGTGCTTAAAGCACGCATCTGGCCTTGGCTCGAGGAAGCATTCACGGTCACCACCACAATCAAGGGAAAGTTGGCCCAGATGCAGGGTACATATGTGCTAAGGAAAGAAGGTGCCGCTGATAATGATGCATCGGAGAGTCACGCACAACTATAGTGGACAGTGGAAGAATGTGTTGCAGACATAAGCGAAGCACAAAAGTTGCTAGATGGACTCCATGCAAAGATCACCGTGCTAGAAAAGTGACTTGTGACTAGTCACGATGATTGTGTTGGGGGCCTATTGGGCAGTGGATCCCCCTATAGCATGTTTTTGGGGCTTAAAACCTTATTTTTGGTCAATGTAATGTAAAGCCCCACAAAATGTGGGTGCGGAGCACAAGAGTCTAGGGTTGTTTGCCCCAAAATAATGTAATTTAATATAGAATGTGTTAGCTTACCCATAGTCTGCGGATAATGGGATTGTATAATAAGAGTGAGGCTTTAAGTGTAAAAGGGAGCCTTAGTCTTAGCTTTGAGAAGGCATATGGGTTTTGGATGATGAATTAGCTCTAAGTTTGTAAGTCTAAGTTTTGGGTTGGAGTAGTAGGGAGAGGCTCTGCAGCTGTGTGCATAGAGGCCTGGTAGAGTCCGCAGTTGTGTGCACAAACCCCTGCAGCTCAGTGCGTAGGGCAGAGTTGGGATTGTACTTGGATAAAGAATTAATAAAAGATAAGTTGATTCTAAAATACTGTGTGTACAAGTTGTGAAGGACAAATGGCTACGTGGAGTAGCACAAGCAAGCAGGATCAGTTCGCGAACTTCCCAGACTTCATCAAAGACATCCCTAGGGTACGGAAACTTGGTTCCAACACCCTCCCATACTACCTCGGGTGAGACCTCAGTCCACACACCATGGACTATTGCCGAAAGGACCAGTACTTTCAGGATTTGTTTGGCTAAATCACTTCTGAACCTGGGTCAGACCCCAACAAGCCAACAATGACGGTGGAAAAGTTGCGATGCAAATATGAGATTCTAGAGTGTCCAGGTAAGGATTTTCAACACATGGGAAGATGTAAAATGGTCCTTCTATTTCCAAAAATAGGTTATAATAAATATTCTGAGTTATATTGACCAAGTTATGTCCATTTTAATTCTCTAGCAGCATTCACAACAAGTTCCCTTTAGAGACGTGCCCTCCCAACCCACTTTAGTAGGCACATGATTCACATTCATCAGATTCAGCATAGTAGAATTAGGCTTGGGTTTTTGGAGATGTGCCCTCCCACCATAGGCTATGTAGGCACCTGCTACTTTATCAACAACCAACATCACAATTATGGGTCAACCGCACAAAATCCTTGTCATCAAAGTCCATTTGCTAGGTCGCACATTGTTAGCATCACATTTGGTCACAAGAATTACAGGGTACCTCTATCCTTGGATCTTCGTTTTTCATGGTTATGGGTCATCCACAAACCCACACTTCATCGAAGTCCATTTGCTAGGCCGCACACTGTCAGTATCACAATTGGTCACAAGCATTACAGGGTAATCTCTATCCTTAGATCTTTGTTCATCATGGTTATGGGTCATCCACAAACCCACACTTCATGGAAGTCCATTTGCTAGGCCGCACACTATCAGTATCATAGTTGGTCATAAGAATTATAGGGTATATCTATCCTCGGATCTTCATTCATCATGGTTATGGGTTAACCACATAAGCCCTTCTCTTTAGTGGCTCTTCATATTCAACAAAGGCTTCACAGGAGGGAACTTCACGCAATGGGGACCATTGCTTCTTAAGGAGGGAGGAATGATCCTAATAGAAAATGGCATCGACCCATGGTATTCATCCACCCATGTTATTCATTGACCCTTGGAATTTACCCAAGCTATTGTAAGTGACATCCACCCATGGTATTCATTCACCCATGGAATTGACTCGTGGTATTGTAATTGAAAAATACTATAAGTAACAAGTTGCATTTTGTGGAAGGACATATTGTTCGCCACAATGTAGCCTTTATAGTTATTATCAGTTTTAATAAAAAAGTCTCTTTGTGGTTTTATTTACTGTGTGTTCTGTCATTTTCTTTCAATCATTGGCATTCTTCATATCTTGGGGCCTTCTGCCATAAGATCCATTTAATATTTTAGATCTTAGGGACCTCCCCCAAAGATCCAAATCAATGGTATCAGAGCAGTCTACTCTTTCTTTGTTTTTCTTTGCATGTCCCCAATGAGGTCAGGACATAAGGAGTTAGGGATTGAACTGGTCGAACCTTTGCAAGACCAGCCTCACAAATCCTGATGGCCTCCCATGGCAGATGAAAAGAAATATGAGGGGGTAGGAGATGTTATCAAAATCTTGCTCGAAGAGGCCCTCGAGTGACAAAGGAACACGATGATGGACAACTTTGCCCAAATCCTTAAGTGGCTACCCAGGGGTGACATATCTACTTCCAGCATCTACTCTAGAAGCACCACACCATTTAAGGTACAAGTTAACTTCGACATTCCCATATTTGAGGATTAGATAGATGCACACACTATAGATAAATGGTTAAATCTACTAGAAGGGTATTTTTCTGTTCATGATTTTTCTGGCCATGAAAAGATTACTTTTGCTCTTCTCAAAGCCATCCCACATGACAAGGACTAGTGGGAAACCTACTACGAGTAGAAGGATGAAAGTACAACCTCATTGTTTTTGGCCACACCCACTTGGAATTCATTATGGAATGCTATCAAGGAGTAGTACTACCCTGTGAGGAGCTATGAGGATAAATGCATAAAGTGGACCACGCTCTGGCAGTGAAGGGACCAAGACATGCCAGATTTTACCAATACTTTTCATATCCTTTGTGCAAAGTTGGGTATCAATTATTTTGAGCTACATTTGGTACTCAAATACTGTGGCTACCTACAGAAGTACATCTAGAACGAGATGGAGTTCTTGGACATCTCCTCACCCAGCACAATGTACCGATACGTTGTCAAGATCGAGCAGAAGTTTAATTAGAAGAAGCTAGACTTTGGATCTGCAAATCTGAAGCAAGGGAAAGGTGCCCTCAAACCACTGAACAAAGGAAAAAACCAAGGTGGGGTGGCCTAAGAAAACCTGCCAAAGCCGCAAGAAAAAAACAACACCGCGATGCTGAAGAAGGACACGGGAAAGTGGTGTGAGTTCCATAAGAGGTCCACTCACAACACAAGTGAGTGTCGAGCCAAGAAGTCACTGGTGGCTGAGCTAAAGTCTTCAGAATCAGATGCATGTTCCAACTATGAGTCAAAACCTAATAAGGTGAATGACAAAGGGAAACAGATTATCGATGCAAAGCCCAATGCCACCATTTCCACCATGAAGATCTAGAAGGAGGAACCCAAAGATCCAGAGGAGGAGGAGTGCCTTTTCCACTCCCAGATGTGTGTAAAGGGCTCCCTGTTATAGTTCATTGTCAACAGTGGGAGCCAAAAGAACCTCATTTTGGCAAAGGTCATGAAGAAGCTAAGCTTACTGCCCACATCACATCCATGACTGTACACCATCGGGTGGCTTCACCAAGGAAGGTATCTTCGTGTGAGCCAACAGTGTCACCTTCCATATAACATCAACCCCTTCATGGATGAGGTATTGTGTGACATTACTCCCCTTGATGTTTGTGATGTATTATTAGGCCAACCATACATGTGGAAGCGACATGTTGTGTATGAGTCAAGGCCTTGTGTTGTTATTGTTACTTTTGGAAATATGTTGTATAGGATATCGGAGGTAGCATCACCTACCACCATCTCTTCGGTTACTGCAAAACAATGCAATAAGCTCATTTCCAAAATCAGGAAATTTGTTTTCCTGATGATACACCCTCAAGGAAAGAAGAAGACGATGGCCATGACCTCTAGATAGGGCCCCTTCGCATGACAACTACATATGGACAAGGTCATTGTGGAGTATGAGAACATCTTTACCTCCCCCGCAGGGGTTTCTCTACACTGTTAGGTCAAGCACTCCATTGATCTGACCTCAGGTGTGCCGCTGCCCAATGGACCAATCTATCGGTGCTCCATTCTGGAGAATGTTGAAATCAAGAGGTAGATTTAGGATCTGTTGTATAAAGGTCACATATTACTGAGTTCATCACCCCGTGGGAGCTCGATTGTGTTGGTACTGAAGAAGGATGGGACTTGGAGACTTTGTATTGACTATTGGGCGCTGAACAAGTTCACTGTTTGGAATAGGTACCCGATCCCATGAATTGATGACCTTCTAGCCCAACTGAAGGGGGGAAAATATTTCATCAAGATCGATTTGAAGTCAAGATATCACCAGGTACCAATCAAATCCCCCGATGTGTAGAAGAATACCTTCAAAGCCATGGAGGGCCTATTCGAATGGTTGGTTATGCCTTTTGGGTTGACAAATTCTCCTACAACATTCATGAGGCTAATGGATGACATATTGTGGCCATGCACCAACTCATTTGTATTGGTATATTTGGATGACATCCTGATCTTCACCCAGAGTTGGGAAGAGCACCTCCACCACATCCAACAGGTTCTCCAAAAACTTCGGCAACACAAGTTATGTGCCAATTTGGAGAAATGCACTTTTGGCATGACCCAAGTTCAGTATCTGGGACACATTATTGATGAATGGGGGGAGGGGGTGCATGTGGATCCATCCAATATCCAAGTCATTTGGGATTGGCCATCTCCAACCACTTTGATAGAGCTCTGCAGCTTTCTGGGTCTTGCAAACTTCTACATCAGGTTCATGTTGGGATTTTCTCATATCACTTGGACCTTGAGTCAAGTCACCAAGGGAGGAGTGAAAGAAAAATTATTTTGGTCTGAATCTGAATAGAAGGCATTCACAAAGTTAAAACATCACCTCTTCTCAGCACTAGTGCTTACAATACTAGACTTGCAAAAATGATTTGAGATCGAGACAAATGCTTCTGACTATGCTATTGGGGAGTTCTTACTCAACACGGGCATCCATTGACATATCATAATGAGACACTTTCAGACATAGTCTAGAAGTATCCCACTCATGACAAAGAGATGCATTCCATTGTGTAGGCCTGCCGATAATGGAAGCATTACATATTGGGGAAGGAAATGGTCATCCACACAGATCCTGCAATTAATACAGACCCAAGGGAAGTTGCAGAATGATCACCATTAGATGTGGTCCACATACCTACAACAGTTCCATTTGAATATCAAGTATAAGAAGGGAAGTACCAATAATGTTTCAGATTGCCTCAGTCAACCAACGATCATGGCATTAACCACCGTGCTCAACTCTTGTGGGCACAAGACTTCTGATTGGCCACTTCTCTACAAAAGTAAGCCAGAGTTCGGTCACACATACCAAACACTCTTAGAGGGTCAACATGTTCCATATTTTCACCTCCAGGATGCCCTTTTGTGCCACCTGGGTCACCTTTGTGTTCCTTCAAATGAGCCTACCCAGATGATTTGGGAAGCACACTACAGTCAGGCTACTGGGAATTTCAGGGTCGAGAAAACAATGGCAGTATTGCAGAAGTATTTCTATTGGCAGAATCTTCGATAGGATGTCAGGAAGTACATCAGACCCTGCATTTCCTATGCCATTGCCAAACCGACCATCCAAAAGCAAGGCCTCTACACTCCACTGCCTACCCCTAGTCAATCTTGGGAATCCATCTCCATGGATTACAAGTTGGGCCTTCCTTCTACTAAGCATGGAAACAACTATGTTTTTGTGGTCATCAATAGGTTCTCGAAGATGGCCATTATGGTGGCATGCAAGAAGAATGTCACAGTAGAAGCCACTGCTAAACTCTTCTTTGAACGAGTGTGGGTACACTTTGGGATCCCACAGTCCATCATCTCTGATCAGGATAGTAGGTTCCTCAGTAGATTTTGGTCGAGTCTCTGGTCGATGTTGGACACCAAAATCACTAGGTCCACAACCTTCCATCCCCAAACTAATGGCCAGATAGAGGTTGTCAACAGGATGATCATACATATTCTATGCATATACAACTCAAAGCATCCGTGCACATGGGATGAGAGCCTCTCCTATGTTCAACACAGTTATAACTGGGGTATCCACAGCTTGACTGGCCACAACCCTTTTTAGGTGGGCTTGGTATTCCATCCACTATATCCCATTGATGTGGCCATGCCATTTACAGCTACTCAGGCAGATTCGGTTCATATCTAGTCCAAAATAGATAAGGCAAACAACTTCATTGAGCACATCCAACATATCCGCCCACTATTCCACAACATTATGGAGAAATCAAATACCAAGTACAAGCAACGACAAGATCAACATCGGGTGCCACACAAGTTTCAAGAGGGTGACAAAGTCTGGTTGCATTTGTAAAAGGAACGCGTTAAAGGAGCCTATCAGAAACGCAGACCACTTCGATATGGGCCTTACACCATTACCAAGCCTATGGGAGACAATTCATTTGAGCTCAGCATTCCCCCATTCCTTGGCCTACACGCAGTGTTCAATGTGGACCACCTTCGGCCATACTTTCCACCATTACTAGACACACCCGATATTGCAGAACAACTCACACCAATAGAGTTAAATACAGATTGCATGGACCAATATGCAACTGATCGAATCATGGACACGCAGATCAAGCACACTTACTGATCAGGGGCTCATGTCCCAAGTGTCGAAAAATGCTCAAAATTGAAAATGCTAAAAATTGGCTCGAACTTGAACGACTGGATAGAGCTCGTCCTCCCGATTCCGGCGCCACACACGGTTCGAAAAATGGTCACAGTATGTGAAAGTTATGGAAAAAACAAAATCGCCCAATGACCTTTAAAATTTGAATTTTCAAAAAAAATTAAAAAAGGAATATTCCACGGAATATTCCTTAGAATATTCAATGGAATATTCTGTGGGGATGGCCCAATCAGAGGCTACCATGTGGCAAGCCTGGAAGCTGCCACATGGCCCATGAAAGGAATATTCCATGGAATATTATGTGGGGACGGCCCAATCAGAGGCTGCCACGTGGCAAGCTTGGAAGCTGCCACGTGGCCCATGATGACCTGAGCTAACGTAAGCATACTTGGGGGCGTATGTTAAAATTATTTTGATGGCGGGTGGTGGATTGAACTCCACAGTTTTACCGTTACACCACCGCATTCAAAGTTGAAACATTATCGGAATATTATTTATTTAATGTTTAAAGTATGCTATGGGTGGGAAAGAAGGGGGCTAGCCCCTAAGGGCCAGCCATGCCTCCATACGACCGTGCCCAGGAACCAAGGGCCAAACCCAAACCTCCGGGCACGAAATCCAATGGAAACATCCACGTGGCCACATGCAGAAGTTAAGGTTAGTTTAACTGCAGTTGAGTTGGCGGAATTTTTGGTGGAGCGCCAAATTTGGCAGGCGTCCAGATTTGGCGAAGCTCCACTAAAGTTAGCTAGAGTCCTTTTAGGGGAAACTGGCAGTTTTCATTAAATGGCCATAACTTTGGCTAGGAAAGTCTGTTTTGGACGATTTTTTTTTTGATTTTGGGTATTTTGGACGTTATGAAGCCATTGGCATAGGTATTTCAGACATCAGAAGTCATTTGCATAGGTTTTGGATCCGTGAAAGTTCTAGGAGCCACTAGGGCCCAGTATTGTGAGAACTGTTTCAGGTTGCAGGTATCCATTGGAGGTGAACCAGTGGTCAACCCGGAAGGATTCATGTGTTCTGAATCTGATTTTACAGTCCATTTCACATGTAGAGACTTCTATTCAGCTGTAATTTCATTTTGAGCATTTAAGCAAAACGAGGGCTGACCCATTTGGGAGCCTTGGACCCAGCAAACGTAGCCGAGGAGGGGTGAACTACTTCATCAACTTCTTTTGCATATGTGGTTGATTTATTTTGCAGAACAAATTCATTTTGATGTGTTAAACAGTCAAAGGAAATATTTCTGTTATGCTTGAATGGATTATGAACAGCTGAAAACTTCATTTGTTTCTTTACTACAAGACATGGGAATGTTTTAAACATGTTTAATACTGAATTGAATACCTTGCAAACCTTTTTCAAGTAGTTTAAAATTCAGATCAAGTTGGTATTAGAGCTATGTTGTTGTTTCTTTGTATCAAAAAGTAGTCAAATAAGCTATAGACAGAGCCTGAAATGAGCCAGGAAGCCTTCGAAATGCTCTTGTTATACAATTGCAAAGTAGATAAATGCTCTTTCAGTCAATCTCTGGTGTAGTTGTCTTTTGATTGTTTTGTGCAAAGATCTTCTAACTGTCTTGCAAGTGTTGATGCTTACCAGGTTGCTTGAATAAGAAGGGGTTTTTGTTTGACAATTGGTTAAAGCTTGTCATTTGATTGAAAGCTTTGAGAACTCTTATTTGGAAGTTCTTTTGTTTAATTGACCATTTCCATAATGTCAACTTCTTCCACAAGTGAAGGTTTCCCCTTCACAAGATTCTTCAATGATGACATGAAGAATGAGTTCCTAAAGGTGAAGGACATGGTGCAGATTCTCCTTGAGGATCAAAGAGAAAGTGTTAAGCTTCATGCACAATTGATGGTGATGAAGGATGAGAAGAAAATAATTCTCCAAAGACTGCATGACATGGAGAAACAACTCCTTCAAGCTGAAGAAGCTTTGTCCAAGAAAATGCATGAGGATGAGGTAAATCATTCAAACTTGTCTTCAATTTCCTCAATTGAAAAGT
>APFE031626433.1:47478-65179 GCA_000404065.3 Pinus taeda | reverse complement strand
AGAGGCCATGCAGGAGGAGTATTCTTCTATCATGAAGAATGATGTTTGGGAGGTGGTGTCGAGGCCTGAGGGCAAGTCCGTGGTTACTTCCAGATGGATTTACAAGGTAAAACATGTTGCAGATGGCAGCATTAAGAAATTCAAAGCGAGGTTTGTGGCTAGAGGGTTCTCCCAGGTAGAGGGAGTTGATTATGAGGAGACTTTCGCTCCCGTGGCTCGATATACTTCGATTCGCTCCATTATATCGATAACAACACAGATGGGTTGGAAGATCCACCAAATGGATGTGAAGACTGCATTTCTCAATGGCTTCATACAGGAGGAGGTGTACATTGAACAGCCACAGGGCTTTGAGGTGCATGGGAAGGAGTCCCATGTGTGCAGACTGAAGAAGGCCTTTTATGCCCTGAAGCAAGCTCCCAGAGCTTGATACTCCAGGATAGATACATACTTGCAGGGGATGGGTTTCACAAAGAGTGAGGCAGATCCGAACCTTTACTATATTGTGATAGGTGAGGAGCCTCTCATTCTGGTGTTGTATGTGGATGACTTGATCATTACAGGTGCAGAGAGAGTTATAGAGCACTGCAAGAGAGATCTTGCGGCAGAGTTTGAGATGAAGGACATCGGCTTGATGCATTACTTTTTGGGTTTGGAGGTGTGGCAGGAGGAGGGGCATTTCTTCCAGGGGTAGGGGAAGTATATTGTGGACATCCTTGGCAGATTCCACATGGAGGATTGTAAACCATGTCGACACCAATGATTACCAACTGGAAGAAGCTTCATGCTTCGGATTCCGAGTTGGTGGATCCCACATTGTATATGCAGCTGATTGGTTCCTTGATGTATTTGGTCAACACTAGACCAGATATTTGTTTGCAGTCAACACGATGAGTCGGTTTATGTGTGAGCCTAGGAAGGTTCACTGGGTGGCTGCAAAACACATTTTGCGGTACGTTCAGGGGACAGTGGATTATGGTCTGGATTGCAGGCAGGGGGATGGAGTGAGATTGGCAGGTTATACTGATTCTGATTGGGCAGGTTGTGCTTCTGATAGGAAGAGCACTTCAGGGTGTTGTTTTGGGTTGGGTTCAGCAATAGTGTCATGGTTTAGCCGGAAGCAGCAGTCAGTAGCACTGAGTTCAGCGGAAGCATAGTATATGGCAGCCAGTTTAGCTAGTTGTGAGGCCATCTGGCTTCGCAAGATGTTGTTTGGCTTATTTGGTTAGCCGTTGAGACCTTCAGTGATTTACTGTGATAATCAGAGTTACATTAAACTCACGGAGAATCCAATATTTTATGACAGGTCAAAGCATATCGGGATCAAATATCATTTCATCAGATATTATGTTCAGAAGGGAGCTGTGAAGCTTGGGTATATTTCCACTGATGAGCAGGTTGCAGATATTCTTACCAAAGCCTTACCACGGGGCAAGCATGTCTACTTCAGAGACAAGATGGGTGTGGTGAGGAACACCTTCCTCGGTAAGAGGGAGTGTTGAAATTTGGTACCGGAGGACAGGTGGTTCCCTAAGGCTTTGATCTTTGGCCTGGGGAAAAGTGTCCAAAAGAATTTAATTTTTCTCCTAAAGTGACTTTATAATTTTTATAAAGTCAAATCTAATTTAAAAGTGACTTTAAGTGATAAAGTTACTAAAGTCTAATTTTAAAGTGACTTTAATAAAGTCAATGTAAAATTAGAAAGGAAAAGTGACTTTGGAAATAAATGACTAAGTGGGTCTTTATTAAAGTGGGGTGAGTTAAAAAATAAAAAGTGAGATTTAAATGAACATTTAATCTCAGCCCTATATCTCAATCTATTTCAGCCATTGGATTTAGAGGTTACCCAAAAGTCACTTAGGATTAGATTAAAGGAGGAAAATGAGGCGAAAGGTCATTCATTCTTTCATGAGTAGATTGAGAAAATGAGAGCAAGAGAGCAAGGGAGATTTCTGGACAAGGAGGAGAAGGAGACAACAGCTTGGCACACATTCCAAGGCAGCAGTTGAGCAGATTTGTACAGCTGATTCAGCACATAGTGAAAGGCTGATTTTGGCACGATTTTCTAGAAATCCGTACAGCTGGTTTGCACAGAAATCGAGGAGTGGTTTGCATAGAAATCGAGGAGCAGTTTGCTGTTTTTTTGCACACAAATCGAGGTCCATACAACGCATTTATTGCAGTCCGTACAACGCATTTAATGCAGGCCGTACACAACATTTAAGGCTGAAAATGGGCACAAAAATCGAGGAGGTCGTACAACATTTATCGCTGTCCTGTTTGCTGTAATTTCCAGTTTGCTGTGAGGCACGGGAAAAGAGATAAGTTGTAAATTTGCTTGCTGATTTTTTGGCTGAATATTTATCACTGTAAAAAAGGCATTTTTAGAAATAAAGAAGAGTTCTCGAACTGGTTTTCCCCAAAAGTTGTAGGGGGTTTTTCTAGGGTCACATTGACCAAAAATCACTGTGTTCAAACGTGTTAAATGATTGTTTGCACCTGCTGAATTTTTATTTCTGCATTTTCCAGCATTCTGTAAAATTTCCAGAATTTGTTTTCAACAATTTTTATTTTTTTTTTAATTTTTTATTTATTATTATTATTATTATTTTTTGTTTTGTTTTAGTTGTTGAATGTATGGATATGGGAAAGGGCATTTAACTATATGGGAGAAATAAGGTGAAACTGAAAGCCGGGGTGGGAAATGAGAAATTTCTACACCAAAACGATGTATCTGGTCTCATTGGTTAATATAAATAGAAAAGGAAGGCACTACCTACACTTACAAAAAGAAAATACAAACTAAAAATAAAAAGAAAAAATCTAAAAAACTAAAAAAAATTCACTTTTGTGACTTTGAAATTACGAATGAAATAAATCAAAAGAAAAACTTAAGCTTTCACATTTAAAAAAAATTAATTTTTTATGTGGCCTATGACCCATTAAAATTTTAAATTTAAATAAGCTCTTTTGATTTTTATTTTTGGTCACATTAAAAATTTTTATTGCCACATTAATTTTGCTTCATAAGCTTAGCACATTAAAAATTTACATAAGGAATAACTAAATTCTAATCTAAAGTTCTTTGGTGTATTTTTGTGTTAAGTGAAATTTTAAAGGAAGATCTTTGTGGTATTGTAATATTCCTAACCTAGAATATTCCTCAAACCCTAGCAAAAACTCCAACCAGATATGTGCAAATGATATAATAACCCAGAAGTGATAAAATAACAGTGGAACAACATATAATAATGTAAACTAGAAATATAAGCAGATACACAAGAAATGCAGCGATAAATGCTAAGCCATTTTATTATACTGAGCAATAAATGAGTACAAGAGGTGATTAAACAAATGGCACCTCGACTTGCACATGGCAAGTGAAGAAATACTCTCAGAATGACAAGAATGGCCTCTCTGCGTGGACGCCGCTACTGCTAGAAAACAAATGATGATTTGGAGTTGCTCCCCTCGGAAAAAGTTGAAACTCTGGATTCGGGCTCTACTCAAAAAACCCAGAAAAATCCAGAAAGCTTTCCTGGAATGGCCTCACACTGATCTGCGTCCCAATTGCTGGGAAACTACCATGCTGTTGCTGCTGGTAGAAATCGAATGATGATTTGGGGTTTCTCCCCTCCTTAGAAAAGGCTGAAACTCTGGAATCAGACTCTACTTAAAAAACCTAGAAAAACCCAGAAAGCTTTTCTAAAATGGCCAACCCCCGAAAATCACCCCCTTGGGGTTCTGCGCAGTTCCTCAAAGACGCTGATGAAACTGCTGCTGAAATGCTGATGGAACTGCTACTGAAATGCTGATGAATCTACTGCTGGAATGTCAATGGAAATACCTTGCCCGAGCAGGCACTCGAAGTCCCCTGGGGCTAAGGGTGAGATCTCCGAATGGAGACACTTAATGCACTAAACAGTGCTGCAGACTAGCTAAACAGCCAGCGTGCTCTAAGTCGAAATGACTATCACAAATGCTCATAATCAGAATGATCCCAAATGAGGGGGTTCCTCTCTATTTTATAGCCTCTGCCTCTCACAATCCCTAGCCTTACTTTCTCCTGCGTGATCCCCTTCTTGCCATGTGTTCCTTCCCTCCTGCGTAGTCCCTCCATGTGTCTGCGTGGGCCCCATTTCTGCGTCCCCCTTTGGCCCCCTTGGTTCCCCCTTATGTCACAACGTTGTGCTACCTAAGAAGTGACTTTTTATTCTAAAGTGAGTTATGTTCCCCCTTCCTCACTTTTTATTTACAAATAACTATAGAAGGCAAAAATCGAACAAAATCGAATATTCCAATTAGCCATAGCTAATTAGGTATATTACAGGTATTAATTTCTCTATAATCAAGCACGATTAATGTTTCAAAATCATATCTAAAGATTGACTATAGAAAAATAAATTCTAGATCCGGGTTATTGAAGAAAATCATTTAAAATCTAGAATCATTGCGTAGCAGTTAATTTTCATAATTCTTCACGATATTTAATTGCTAGAATATATTGCATGTTAAAGTTTTGGGTGTTTACATTTAATCGTTCATGATCATCACTTTCGCCACATTTATAAATTGCTCTAGATAACTTGTTTTTATTTAGTCTATGGTTAATTGAATATAAAGGTATTGGTCTATAATCATTTCTATCTTGTGGTTGTGCCTTATTCGTCTTAATTGTTTGATCTATCTATCTCGGCTAACCAGGACTTGTTTTATAATCATCAAGTTGTTCATCCTTAAGTCTCCTAGAGCCTGTGTTCCATAAGCTACCCTCATTCATTCACTATAGTGACTACCCCCCATGACTTGTCTAGGAGAGAGTCTAAATGGCGTAAGGATTAGAGTGACAACCCTTACTCTGAGCGTTGTCGTGGTGCCTAGACACTTTGCGCGACAACAGACAACTTATTGGATCTCTCATATATCTAGTCAACACTAGGCCAAATATTTGCTTAATAGTTAATACCCTTAGTCAATTTGTGGTAGAGTCGAAGAGGGTACATTGGGCAACAACGAGGCATATTCTGAGGTATGTGCATGGCACAGTCGAGTATGGGTTGAGATATACCCGATGGGATGATGTCAGAGTATGTGGGTTCTCAGATGCAGATTGGGCAGGCAATTCAGTAGACAGGAAAAGTACCTCCGGGTACTGCTTCAGTGTTGGATCAGAGATGGTTTCGTGGTGCAACAGGAAGCAAAAGTCAGTAGCACTGAGCTCTGCAGAAGCAGAGTACATGGCAACAAACACAACTACGTGCGAAGCCATATGGCTTTGGAAGTTGCTAGTAACCTTGTTCAGGCAGAGGATGGAGGCAACCAATGTCTATTGTGATAATCAAAGTTGCATCAAGCTCTCTCAGAATCCAGTGTTTCATGACAAACCAGAACATATAGATATTCGATATCATTTCATTATAGATTGTGTATAGCGTGGTGCGATCCAACTACAGTTTGTTCCCATAGAAGAGCAGGTTGCAAATATACTCACAAAAGCTTTATGGAGAGCGAAGTTCGTCTATTGCCAAGAATGTATGGGTATGGTGGAGAACCCATTTCAATAGCAGGGACAAATTGTTTTGGATGCTTCTCAATTGCAATTGTTGAAGTTGTAACAACAATAGATGAGAGCGAGTTGCAGTGTAGATGCAGAGTTGGCAATAGTACAATAGTGTCAGTAGTAGCACAGATCCAACATCAGAGTTGCGCAATAGTTGGTAGACAGTAGCAGCCAGACATCAGCAGTGTGATATGAGGTGATACAGAGAAGGGTGTTGTGACAGGGTGTGTAGCACTATAACACATTCCTCACTAAGAGGGAGTGTTGGTTTTTGTAGCATTAGATGTGTTCTAGGCACGAAATTTGGTGGAGAGGCTAGAATACACGAGTTCTCCAAAACCCAATAATCGTTTATGGAGATTTCACCTAGAAGTGTCCCAATTAGATTATTAACTATTTTTAAAATGTTTCCTAATTCTAAAATTAGGGAATATGGTTATTTAATCAATATTAATTGAGACAAGGTGAGAATCATCTAGAAACTCACACGGATAGACTCCAAGATGATCCTAGCCATTACACGGATCGACTCCAAGATGATCCTAGCCATTGGTTAAGTTTTAATCTTGGTCATTAGTGCTCCAATATTGGATTATAAGAGGAAGTCGATGGGAATTTGGAGAAGACACACCAGAGCAGACACTCAGTGATCTAGGCAGTTCGATTTTCCAGTAACAGAGATTCAGCAGGAGAATTCGAGCCAAAGATCGAGTAGTAGGTGGGAGAGGAGTGAGGTAGTATTCTGGTGGAGGTTTCCAGTGCCAGAAGAGTTAGATTGAGGGAGTTTGAGTTGCCCAGAGGGATTGTGTAGGCAACAGCAAGAGAACAATTCGATCTAGCTGGGGGAGCAGTTGATTCAGTAACTGGTGATTAGGATTTTGATCAGGAGGACCATTGAATCAGTTCCAGATCCAGAGAGAAGCAGAGTTATAGATTTTAGAAGATTCCGAAGGCAGTAATAACAAGGTCTGTGCAAGCACTGCGTGTTGATTTGGGGTAGCATCAGATGTGCTCTAGCCATGAAAATTGGTGGAGAGGCTAAAGCACATGAGATCTCCAAGACCCAGAAATGGTCTCGGCAAATTCTAACTGGTTTGGAAGATATCAAAATAATTAATATTTTTAATGGAGTTCCTAAGTCTAAACTTAGGATAAATAAAATATTAATGGGTATTAATATAAAACTGGGTTAGAAAGTTCCAAAAGTCATGGATCAAACCAAATCTAATCTTAGCCGTTGATTAGAGATGTAATCTTGGTCGTTGAAGGACCAACAGGAAAAGTATAAGAGGAGGCTTGAGGGTCAGTGGGAGAATACACCAGAGTGACTAGTCATTTGATTTACTAGAGCGGGGTTGCTAAGTAAAGTCGAATCAGTGATCAGCAGCAAGGGCAGTGAGTACTGGACAAAGAGGCAAAGATAGTGTCGAGAGACTAGCGCAAAGGTAGAGAGACAGACGTAGAAGCCAGAGCAGGCCACGTAGAGCCCAATAGAGACAACGCAGAGGCCAGAGCCCCTGTGTCATCCACACAGAGGGCAGCAGGAGTGACGCAGAGGGTCCCAGAGGCTGCGCAATGCCTCAGAGGGCTGACGCAGAGGGTTCTGAGGGTGATGCAGAGGCCAGGAAGGTTGATGCAGTGCTTCAGTGTTATTGGAGAGGGTTTTGTGGGGCAGGTTTTCTAAATACTTGCTTTCGAATAGAGAGGTATTACTGCAAGTTATTTTTCTCTGTAGAGTGAGCCAGTTTGGCACCTAGTTGTACTCAAGGATATACTGCATAATAATAAACCCTTAGAATTGCTGCACTGGATTTCCCGCATTGGGTTTTTCTGGGGACGAGTTGTCCAAAAATAACGGTGTCATTTGTGTGTTTGTTTTCTTTCAGCTGTTGATCTGTAGATGGTTGAGATTGTATTGTGTTTATTTCGTTATTTGTATGTTTTAAATAAATTGTTCGTAATTAACAAGTAGAAGAAATAAACCAGAAGCATACAGATTAAATTTCTAACGGATAGATTTAGAAATTTCAACATGGTATCAGAGTGTGGTTGCAGATCACATGAGAGCTGAAGGCATCAGCTGAAGCAGCGCATTTGTAGCATAATCAACTGTCTCGTGACAAAAGTTGATCCTTGCGGAAAGAGACAAAAGAAGGGTTGACGCAGAGGGGCTGCGTCATCAATCTGAGCAAGAGAAAGGCCAGCGTAGAGGCTAAGGAGGGCAGAAAGAGGCTCACACAGAGCCACACAGAGACCAGGAGGGTTGACATAGTGGGCTGAGGGAGCATTTTCGCCATTGCCGAGTTGTGCAGAGCCTAGAGGCTTAGTCCTTCAGTTGCTAGGGCATAGGATGTTGTGGGCAGTTTGCGGGAGTGACGTTGGTGGGGTACTGTGGGTAGAATAGTACCTAGCAAGGCAAAACCAAGGTAGAGAGAGTCGCTACCGAGGCGGATTTTTAGCCAAGGAATCTGGATTAGTGTTGCAGGTGCACAAAAGATTGGAGAGGTGGGGGACTTGACGATTGGTAGAAGGATTTCCAGAAGGGAAATCGTGACTCAGAGGGAGTCTAGTAGAGAACTTCCAGGTGGGAAGTAGAGAGACTTAGCAGGAGTCGAAGAGAGAACTTCTAGAGGGAAATAGAGAGACTCGAAGGAGTTGACTAGAAGAACAGAAAGATGACCATGAATGGGTTGAGGGATTAGGACAAGCTGGATGGGCCGTCCAACTTTCTGGTCTGGAAGGCCAGGATCATGTCCATTCTAGATAAACATCGCATCAAGGCCTTCACCTTGAGAATAATGGCTATCCCAGTTGATACGACTGATAATGAGAAGTACGAGGAGGCAATGGCCAAGGCAAAATGCATCATCCTTGATGGGGTCAAGGATCATGCGGTCCAACATATTGTCCAGAAGGATATGGCAAAGGAAATGTGGGACACCTTGAAGACGTTGTACCAACATACTTATGTGCGGAGGAAGATGTTACTTGAGAATCAACTGAGGTCATACCAGATGTAGAAGGGGGAGTTGATAGATCACTTCCTCGGTCGGTTGAAGGAGATTCGGGACCAACTGACTTCCATAGGGGCTAGGCCGGATCAAGAGTTGATGGTGAGGACCGCATTAAACACAGTCTCCGAGGAGTGGAGACATTTTTCCAGAGCATACTGGGCAGGGCGAATCTTCTAGATTGGGAAGAATTGTGGGCGACTCTTTGCCAAGAAGAGATTAGACGGCTGAGCAAGACAAGAAGTAGCAGCAAAGGAGCCAGATCAAGAAGGAGGAGGAAGAGGATGCAACTTTGGCATCTGCAGGGAAGCAGGAGAAGAGGAAGAAAAAGGACCTCTCCAAGATGAAGTGCTTCAACTATGGGGAACTGGGTCATTATGCGAACCAGTGTCCGAGGAAGAAGAACAAGGGTGAGGCATCTGACTCCAAGGGAGCGCCAACAAAGGCGGAAAAGGAGGTAGAGGAGGATGACGATTGTGCCATGAGTGCTCATGTACCTCTAGAGAAAAGGTGGGGAGACATCGAGCTGTAGGCAGGAAAACTACAGGCGATGAGGGGCAAGATCCTTGAGGTAACTAACCTCTTGGATTATACCTTGCTATGGGAGCCCCGAAGAGAGAGTAGTAGGATTGGCGGATGTCGGTAGAGACGGGTGTGGATGAAGCGACGGAGAGTGCTACAGTGCAAGAGTCCCCGGGCAACGCGAGGCTAGCAGGCTGCAACAGTGCAAGAGGCACAAAGAGTGTTGCAACAATTCAAGATGGCACAGAGAGGTTTGCAGTGGTGCGAGATGCAAGGAGTTGTTGCAGCAACGTAGAGGCTGTGGAGGGAGCACTTGATAGCAGCAGAGAGAGCTTCAACATCGGTAGTGTTTCTAGCCTGACAAGGATGTCAGTAGTTGGGTGGATTAGTTACTTACTTCTCAGTAACTAAGTTGCAGTGCAGTAGCAGTTGGCAGTAGCACGATGCAGATGCAATGTTGGGAAAAAGGACCAACAACAACACAGATGCAATGTTGGGAAAAAGGACCAACAACAACACAGATGCAGAGGGCGCTGACGTACAAATGCAGCAATGGCAGTGGCAGAGTCATGGGCAGCAGTAGAGGATGCAACAGTGCAGTGGATGTTGGGCGGGGAGGCCTAGCATCAGCACATGTACCGGTGTCGTATAATCAGAGTGATGCTCAGTTGGAGTATTACTAGAGAACAATTCTTGCTAAGAGGGAGTGTTGATTTGGGGTAGCATTGGATGTGTTGTAGCCATGAAAATTGGTGGAGAGGTTAAAGCACATGAGATCTCCAAGGCCCAGAAATGGTTTGGGCAAATTCTAACCGGTTTGGTAGATATTAAAATAATTAATATTTTTAATGGAGTTGCTAAGTTTGAACTTAGGAAAAATAAAATATTAATGGGTATTAATAAAAAACTGGGTTAGAAGGTTCCAAAAGTTATGGATCAAGCCAAATCTAATCTTAGCCGTTGGTTAGAGATGTAATCTTAGCCGTTGAAGGACCAACAGGAAAAGTATAAGAGGAGGCTTGAGGGTTAGTTGGAGAATACACTAGAGTGATCAGTCATTTGATTTACTAGAGCGGGATTGCTAAGTAAAGTCTAATCAGTGATCGGCGGCGAGGGGTAGTGAGTACTGGACAAAGAGGCAAAGATAGTGCCGAGAGACCAATGCAGAGGCAGAGAGGTAGATGCAGAAGCCAGTGTAGGGCACACAGAGCCCAACAAAGACAGCCCAGAGGCCAAAGGGCCTGCATCATCGACGCAGAGGGCAGAAGGAGTGACGCAACGGGTCGCAGAGGCTGCGCAGTGCCTCCAAGGGTTCACAGAGAGGGTTCCGAGGCTAACACGGAGGCTAGGAGGGTTGATGCAGTGTTTCTGTGTTGCTGGAGAGGGTTTCGTGGGGCAGGTTTTCTGAATACCCACTTCCGAATAGAGAGGTATTACTGCCAGTTATTTTTCTCTGTCGAGTGAGCCAGTTTAGCACCCAGTTGTACTCAAGGATATACTGCATAATAATAAACCCTCAGAATTGCTACACTGATTTTCCTGGATTGGGTTTTTCCGGGGACGAGTTGTCCAAAAATAACGGTGTCACTTTTGTGTTTGTTATCTTTCAGTTGTTGATCTGTAGATAGTTGAGACTGTATTGTGTTTATTTCGTTATTTATATGTTTTAAATAACTTATTCGTAATTAACAAGTAGAACAAATAAACCAGAAGAATACAAATTAAATTTCTAACAGATAGATTTAGAAATTTCAACACTGCGCAGAGGATGACGCAGAAGAAAGGACATATTGTTGTGGGGCTAGTTTTGGAAGCTAAAATCAGTTGTGAGGTGAGGAAAAATCCTCAGAATAATTTTACCAGTGATTCTCTCAGATTAGATTGCCAGTTTGACATCCAAATTATTATACTCAGATTTGTTGCCGAAGAATAATAATAAAACCCTCATCTGTTGCAACGATTTTCTCACATTGGGTTTTTCTGGGAAACAATTGTCCAAAAATAAGTGTTAAATTTTTGTGTGTGTTAGATTTTCTCAGTTTCCAACATTTTTATTTTTTGAGTTTTTTTTTATGGTGAAAATTATAGTAGTGATTTATTCATTATTTTCCGTAGCAAATAAACTACATAATTAAATTTACAGTTAGTTGAATAATTTCCAGTTACTCCAATAGATGAAATTTTCACACTGAGTGGCCTAACTCATCACCTACTACTGGGAATTTCACTACTGTGCTAATCCTTAGTAGCTCTTGTGCCCAATACATCAATGAGAGAGAACTATCTCCATACAATGCGTTGTCTGGTGCCCCGCCGATGCCACCTCCACCGACAAGCTCTTGCCAGATTATGTTGCTCATCTTGCGGTCCCTCACACAACTAACATGCCAAGACATCTCACGAAGTCTGTCTACTCCCATGCCGATCCAGTCGGTCAT
Source organism: Pinus taeda (assembly GCA_000404065.3). Taxonomy (NCBI): domain Eukaryota; kingdom Viridiplantae; phylum Streptophyta; class Pinopsida; order Pinales; family Pinaceae; genus Pinus; species Pinus taeda. The sequence goes on along the minus strand of APFE031626433.1, from coordinate 53,648 downwards.
TAGTGCTGCTTGGAACTCTGATGGAAGTCTAAGAATGTGTGTGCGCTCAGTCACCGGATCCACCATAGTTACTACCATCCTCGACTGACTCCATGATGTGATGGGTGTCCCACCAGGATCCCAACAACAGTCTGGCTCTCAAGCTCCTCTGGTAACCCATGGCCCCTGCCAAACCAAGCCATTAGCCATGAATATATCTAGGCACCTAGCGCACTCCACCTGGTACCAACTCAATACCTTTGACCATTCTATCCCAAAAAGGGATTGAATGCACGGTGTCCTGTGTACGGAAAAATCCCTCCATGCTGGTGTTGTGTCATACTCAACCCATGTCGCTCAATCTTGTTGACCTCGTCATCCCCTATGGTCTATCTAGATAACTTCACCTCTTTCTGTCCAATGCATAGAGTTGAGATAATAATGCTGAAAGCCCTGTCAACGCGCCTTTGAAGTGAACTGTGTTGAAGTCCCAACATGTGCTCTCTTCGCTTCCCTCCATCAATGGCTAGCCCAAAAGATGGTTGTGCTTCCTCCATCATGGGTTCAGCATGAGCCTCCAACTGCTCCTCCATAGACAACCCATCATGTGAAACATCCTCATCTAGCTCATGTCTCTCTATGTATTCTCCATGTTGTTGTAGGTAGTTGTCATTTGGGAACTCAGTCATGGCTTAGGATGTCTCTATGCCTACTGGCACCTTGTCAAGGGATGGCCCCTATGGGTGTGTGCTCCACTCTTTCTTCCACTGTCTCAACCCATGCCATCATGGTGCTCTCCACTAGTGGTGACTCTGGAGTCACACTAGGCTGATCTATGGCCTCACAACCACCGGGGTTATCTGCTCATGCATAATCTCCTACTCATGCTCAATGTCAGAAATCACCTCCATGTAGCGGGCCTTGCCCTCGGTGCACTAATATGATGATCCCACTCCTGATCTTTGCTTCTCCTTCAAATGGAAAAAATCACCAAACGATAGAGCCCTCTTAATCCTGGGGTCCAATGCACCATACTCATCAATCCCATATGTGAAAGACCTCATCAAATTTGCAAAGGTGTTCGACTCTCTCCCTCTTAGGTTCATCCAGAAAATGAGGCATGGTAAGATGCCTAGTCTGACCATACATATGGGTGTTGTTGTGCTGCAATTTGCGTGCATGTGCATCGCTTCCTTCTTCGGTCTGGGAACCACATTCTCCATTTTTGAGTTGAACTTGCTGGTTCTGTATTTGCATTCCCATCATTTTCACATCATCTCTAGAACATGTTGGTTTTGCCTCATCAACTCTAGAAATTGTCCTTGGCCACCCTGTCTAGGCTGGTCGTTGTTCTCCTGGTTCTCCATTTGTTCCTTGTCCCAAGCTTCACTCTCCCTAGCATGCTCAATCTCCATGTCTGAAAAGCGGTTAGAATCTTCTCCTCTACTGCGACCTCTCCTTCCACAAACTCTAACTCTGAAATATTATCATTCTGTATCTGAGTGGCATGACTTGCTCCTATGCTCATCGTTGGGCAAGAACATGCTCTTATACCATTGTAATATTCCTATATGGAAATTAATGACAAATACCAAGCAATGGACTAGGAACCACAAAATGAATCAAGCCATGAACACAAAATAAAACACACAATGAATCCAACAATATAAACTGATGCATTTTATTAAATTTCCGGGAAAGCGTACATATAATGAGTTGAAATGATAGAACCTGGGCTTGCTATGCATGCTGAGCAATGTTGGGTTGTGTTATATTCTTTCCACGACTAGCTACCCTAGTTAATCAGTGGGTTAGAGGGGGAGCAGATCCCCCACCTTTGTTGCATTGATTGCACGGGGGGGGAGGGGGGCGTCACAGGGGTTAGGGGGGCTAACCCTCTACGAAGTCCAAGGCAGCGCCCCAGGGCATTTTGTTTTTTTTTGGACCCTATATTAGGTGGGCGGACCTACTTATGGTTTTGTGCATGGTTTTCGCACATGGTTTTGGGCGCGATGGTTTTGGGCACGATGGTTTTCGGTCCATGGTATTGGATGCTTCGACATATATATATATGTATTGTAACATTGAAAGGAACATAATGAAAAATCAAGCATACAAATTCTAAGAACAAAATATAAACAATGCGAGAGCATAACACATAAAACACATATACACAGAGATTTTCCCTTGGATCCCAAAACCCACAAAAACCTAGAAATGGTTTGAGCTGAATCTAGATGATGAAGAAGCCCTCCAAAAAGGGTGCAAATGGCTCTCTGAAACATTAACCACGGCCTCTCCTCTAAATACCCACAAAAACCCAGAAAGTGTTTGGGCCAATTCCAACTAGCCTGAGAACCCCCAAATAGTGTGAATTCCCCTCTCTAGCTGGCTATGCTCACTACAGGAATAACTCTGCTAAGATGTGTCCAAATACTTCGTTGGGATGCCACAAATTCCTCTCTGGAACTACCTTTTTCTCCAACTCAATCTCCTTCGGAAATAAGCCCTCCTTTACTCTTGTGCAAGCTTTCTCTAGTGAGCTCTGCGCATTGCCAGAAATGAGAAATTCGGCCTTCAAATTGTGTTAATCTCTAGCCCTACAAAATAGTCTAAACTCCAATCCACAATAGCTGGTCCTGTAATGAGTAACTCAAGCTGCCTCCGCGCCTGGGGAGTGCGCAGAACTAGATGATACCTGCAATGAAACTCTGTGATAAATCTTGAAATAGACTTCCCAAAATTCCTCACTAGGGAGACATTCAAAGTTCTCTTAAATGAGGGTGGAATTCCACCTGGAACTCCTGCGCTAAACAACACTACTCTTCTTGTGCTCAACAACTACAAGAGAGTTCAAGTCCTGAAGATAGATACAAGAGACAACTAACTAATGAGTCCATCCTCCTTTTATAATTTCTCCCCATACTTCTAAACCCTTTTCAAAATATTATTTTATTGGTGGGGGCTATTTTCCACTTAGTAACCTTTTCCGCCATTTTAATAAAATAATAATTTGGCTCCCTTTGCCAATAAAATATTGTTTTGTCACTTTTCTCCAATAAAATATGATTTTGCTGCCATTCTCCAATAAAATATTATTTTGCTGCACTTTTCTAATGAAAATGATATTTGCCCCCTTTTTACCAAAAATGGCAAAACTCCTAAGTGATTTTGCAGTCACAAAATTGGGAGTATTACAAAGAAGTTGCAGGTGACTCAAGTTTGAAGTTGGATCCTCCTTGGGTGGAGTGTCCATCATTCTTCGACACAAAAGAAGATCTATTCCCACCAAGCACCAAGCTTAGTCTCCATTTGCTTTGAAGATTCCACTTACTTCTCCCCTTCTCCTCTTCCATACATAATCTCTAAAAAATTCTCAAAGTTATTGGTTCATTTTTTATCAAGTGTCATTGCCAAATCTAACAAATTCAAGGCTAATTTGCTGCTGTCCTAACAACAACAAAACCAGCTAAGAAAGACAAATTTATGTTTGCTTTTCTTAGTTGTATATTAGAATTTGTCTCCTTTCTTCCATAGATTTTCACTTGGAAAATTTTGGGTGTTCCTAAAGCATTTTGGTGCATCTTTCACCATTCTTGCTTGCTGGTTTTTAATAGGTCTGGAAATACAAGGGTAGGTGCTACCCGATTTTTGCCAAATTGGACCATTAAAGCACCCAGTGGAAACCTAAAACAATGCTAGTTGCAAAAGAAGGATTATTACAACCATTGTAACTTTTAAAATCACCATTTTCCCATTATTCATAAGCGATACCCATAACAATAATTGTAATCTTGAGGGAGCTAGGAGAATCTCCTAGGAGCTAGGGGGGTCTTTGTTGGACACCTAATCCTAAATGGGTTAGTGTGGAAGTTGAATGGACAAAAGCAGTCCAAGAGACCTTGGGATGGGAATCCCAAAGGTCACCATATTGTACTATAAATGTATATCAAATTGTTAATAAAATTGTATTGCATGTTTTATCTTTCACATCTATGTTGCTCCCCATGTGTGTTTAACATGGTATCAGAGCAGGCGATTGCTGTTCCTGCTCCAATTTGAGCCACTTGTTCTTGTGGTCTCTATATATGGTTCCGCGTTACCTGACCTCTGCCGCACTGCACATCTGTTTCTCTGTTTGGCATATACCATTTATAAAACCGGCGCCCTGCTCTTCTGTTGCGCTGTCATCCTGACCTGACATTGAAACGTTTGAGCGCTGCTCTGCCTCTGTCCGTCCGGCGCTGTTCTGCTCTCTGTCTCATAATCTGACATCTCTGCGTGAACACTGCAAAGTTGTTGAACGCCTGAAGGAGAATGCTGCCGAAGGAAAACGCTGTTTAAAATTATTGAAACGCTGGTTAACGCCGTGTTGCTGAGCATGGTATCCGAAAGTTCTCTTCGTTTGAAACGCTGCCTCACCTCCGATAGAACAGGTTTTCTCTATTAATATTTTGATCAAATCTGAGGTATTATCCTTGCCCCTTTCTATGCCTGGCTTCATATGATTCTCCACTTCTTTAAATGCCGGTTGATTGGCTATCCAAAGGCTGTAGGCGATTTCTCCTGGCATTCGGATGCAGTACAACGCATCTCTGTAAATCGAAAATTGACCAGTCTCTTGTGGTAATATTGGCAATCCACACAAGAAGGCGTAACTTTTACTGCTCATCGTAATTGTTATTCCATTCTAAAAGGCATTTTTTTTTTCTTTTGGCATCGTAATTGTTTGCTCTGCGTTAGCGGTTTAAATCGGTTCTGGAAGGGTCAAAATCTCGAGTTTATCAAGATTTATGTTCTGAGCTTACTCAATCTCTGAAGATGGGGTCTAGTACGAGAATTCTTTTGGTGATATTTACATTGTTTATCGCCATATGCCCTGCATTGTGCTCGGTGTGCTAAGGAAAATGAAGATGCCCACAGGGCGGTCTTAATTCCAGCAGACAACTTGATAACATTACAAGGAAAGAATTAAGAGATCATGCTATTTTCGAGCACGAGGATGTCATTCAACCTTTTTGTTGCTCCCAGACTCAATGTTTCCATACTGCCATGGGTTGAACTCCATAGATTTTGAATCTGTTCCGTCATCAAAATTAGAGTCATCGACTGAAGCACGATGTTCGGAATATTTACCATTATATTCATACACTTCCAAATCACCCCAAGGCGTAGTGGAAACTTCTCCAGTTAATGTGAACCACCTAGGAGTGAAAGGTTGATTTTTTTTCCTCTCTACATCTCTTTTCTGCTCGTTGTCTTTCCTCAAGATTGGATTTTTCAGCTCCAACCTTCGACAGATCTCCCATCTCTAGTTCACTACGGTCAGGACGAAGACGAGCATCTGATGCAAGCAGCTTCTTTGGTGCCGTATCAAAACTGTTAATTTTGTGTGCAAAATATGTATATTGAAATTTGTCATTCTTTGGAAGTTCTGCCTCATGCTGGTTGATAGCTACACTCTCCTGGATAAGATCAATTTTGTTTTGCAAAATAATTATATGTTTAAGACGCATGATTTCCACAGCAGCCAGATGCTCTGAAGTTTGAAGTTGAGGACAACTCTCATTGCCAGCAATCAAAAGCAGCGCACCATCCATGATAGCGCACCATTGAGCATGGTAGCCATGAGAATATCATGACCCGGACAATCAACAAATGACACATGTCTTAAAAGCTTCATGCGAGTCTTCTCAAAACCAACAACATCACACAGAGGACTGTCCTCCTTGCCACTTCCATATGCCTTGTAACACATTGGTCGAGGACAGCGCTCATCTTCACATTTATATATTTTTGCATTGGCATATCCCAGTTTAATAGTGATGTTACGCTCCAGTTCATTCTTGAAACGAACTGTGGACTGTTGATTTACCATGTGCCCAATTGTACCAATCTTTATTGTAGCTCGACGAGAAATGACCTCTGGAGAAAGTGGATGCAACTTGGTAACATCCAGCTTACTCAGGTCCTACTCCATCAACCATTTTCGCGACATTGTTGCCACTTGACAAACCCATCATCAGACCTTGGGAACAGCTTGTCCACAACAAGCACAGAACCGGTCTTGTTTATGACAAGGACTTGTCCTTTCATATCCCAGACTACTCAAAACCCATTCAATTTCAGAGTGCTGGATTCATTCATGACAGTTCACCTGCTCCTCATGACAGTTCAGCTTCAGCTGTTCC
>APFE031626433.1:29604-46926 GCA_000404065.3 Pinus taeda | reverse complement strand
AGGTTGAAGTTTTACCTTTTATATGGGGTGAGGCCTCCCTTTTATGGTTGAAGGTTTCCCTCTTTAAAACAATAGGATCACTTCCTCTAGCAGAAGACTTCAGCTTCTTGCCAGTTTTGGAAGAGTTCCGGGAACTGCATTAAGCGTTCCAGTGTTGGTGGCCATCCTTAAACCACCGCCCTTTATACCAACATTTCATAGAGCACATTCAGCCTAGTGCTGCCATGCATATTTGCACATTTTGTATTACAGCTCTCTTCTTGGACTCATACATAACTCTTCGGATTAAGGGGGGGAATGTTGGACACCTAATCCTAAATGGGTTAGTGTGGAAGTCGAATGGACAAAAGCAGTCCAAGAGACCTTGGGATGTGAATCCCAACGGTCACCATATTGTACTATAAATGTATATCAAATTGTTAATAAAATTGTATTGCATGTTTTATCTTTCACATCTATGTTGCTCCCCATGTGTGTTTAATAGTCTTGTGTGTTTGTTGTCTCATTTTGATGGTGTGCCTTTTGGATTAAAATTAACCTTGCACCAGAAAATAGTTAGATTAATTTGATTTCATTTTAATATATTAGATTTCAATTTTGTCTTAGATTAGATTTCATTTTTGCAAAAGTAATGAATCCTTCCCCTCCAAGTCCTGTTATGCTCTTAGCCATTGCAAGCGAACCTTGATCCCTGCACATGATTAGAGAGGACTTGTGTGGCTGGATTAGTTTAATCAAGGAAAACCTCTCTTAACCATTTATTGTAAGTTTGGGGGAAAAGATGTTGACTTGTGAAATCAGGGGAGTGAGCTAAACCTCCTCCTGTTGGATCTCTGAGCAATTGTTGACGTGTGAAATTAGGGGAGTACTCATTGAAGCTATGGTTCCTCCCATCGGATTTCCGAGCAACTTTCTCAAACCCATTCAAAGGATAAAGGTAAGAGAATAAACACACATTATAGTAATTTTGCTTTCTTGCAATCACACGGGTCACATACTTGCCTCTCCATTTTGCACTCACTTAACTAATAAATCCAAGTGAACTCAACTTAATAAAATTGACCAAGAGCATTTTCCAAAACATTTCTACAACATACTCCATTGGGCCACAATCACATTCCCTAGATTTATTTTCAAGCAATGCAAATACTTATTTTGTCACTGGTCCATCTTGTTATTTAATTCAGTCATTTGATTATTTGCTTGTTATTCATATAAAATATATGATGTTGGTTAATGTACTCTTGTGTAATCTAATCAACTCCTAGAATAATTTCTTGTTACTATAGCCTAATCAACCTTAATTATTTTTTAGGGACTACCCCCTTTGGCTTCGCTAAGTATTAGCCTAGACGGAGGAGACAGAGGAGCCGAGATTGAGTGACAACAAATCGATTCGAGACTTGCCCACAAGGCCACACTTAGTGGATTAAGATTTATTTCACGTAAGCCGAAGGTGTGGATTAGGCGACAACATTACATAAGCTTTGTAAACAATTTGCAAATGAAATATAAGCTAGAGTAGGGTTAGAATGCACCTTTTATGGTTAAACTTTAGCTTTAGGGTTTCATCAATTCTGAATTTCCTTCTTGTAATTTAATTTCTAAAATTGGAAAACACTTTAAATCAGCCCACAAAATATTATATAAACCTTGATGCACAAATCTATGAGCCTACTTTTCCCTAGTAGGGTTAAGTATCAATAATTTAGTATAAACCTTTTGGACAAATATATATAGAAGTATGAAATAGACTGTTAACTTCACATTAGACAATAAATAAGTATTTTTTCCTGGGATTTTTCTTTAATATTTTTTTTGTATTTTTATCTTAATAAGATAAAAAAGAAAATAATGTATATTTTAAAGGTCTTTTTGGTTGTTTGTTAGGAGTAAGCTTAGTGCTTTGTCTCCACTTAGGGCTTATGGGGTCAAGTAGGATGCTCCTTTAAGATTTGGTTGTTCAATGCTTATGGTTTAGAGTAAGAGGCTAGGGTTTAGAAACCAAGTAATCCCTTGTCTAATGAAGTCAAGTAACGAAAACCAAGGCCTTACAAGAAGAGTTTTCTGAAAAGGAATAGCCTTCATCAACAAGATCAACAATGGAATGGGAAGAAAACTTAAAGCCCTTGTCAACAAGCATAAAGCTAAGCAAAACAAGAGGTTGAGCACTTGCCGAACCAAGTAATAAGAATGTGAGGGAAAGAAACCATAGATGTCCACCTTCCAAGTGACAAGGTTTCCCTTCAAGTGGATCAATCTTTCTAACTAGTAGTAGGCTTGTACATTCACAAACATATCTTCAATGAACCAAGAAAAATAACCAAGAAAGAGAGAACTCAAAGGAGTTGACACCAAAACACCATGAAAGATCTTCCATTAGTTAATTTTTCTCATTCCAAATCTGATTTATTTTACTTAAACAATTTATTAAAACTGTTGATTTTTGGGTAGCATCGGATGTGCTCTAGCTCTAAAATTTTGTAGGGGGGCTAGAACACATGATATCTCCAAGACCCAGAAATCATTTGGTGAAATTCCACCCAGATTGTATTTTATTAAAATATATAATATTTTTAATGGTGTTCCTAAGTCTAAAATTAGGAAAATTAAAATATTAATGGGTATTAATGAACATATGGGTGAGAAACTTCTAAGAGACGAGGATCAAGTCTAGTTTAATCTTAGCCATTGATTAGAGATTAGATCACTGCCGTTGATATGTCAACAAGAAAAGTATAAAGGAAGACTTGAGAGTCATTTGGAGATACACTGGGAAATACTCAGTAACCTGAGGGAAATCGATTCTCAAGGAGTAAGAGTTCAATTTTAGAGGGAGAGTTGCAGGGTGAAGGAAGAGGAGGGCATCATCGTCAGTTGGAGACTGAGGAGGAGGTGACGTGGTGTATCAGAGGGATAGCGCAAAGGGACAACTTTGAGAGGCAGTGTAGCAAGGGACACAGTCCTCACGGAAAGATGACGTAGAGGTGACGTAGTGAAGATTGGAGGGTCTTTGGGGTGTCAGAATTTCTCCAAAGGGAGGAGGAACTTTATCTCAGGTGTTTTCTCAGAGGTTTCTCTATGCTTTGCAAAATCATTCCTTGTAAAGAGATTGTTGTTGAAGAATAATAAATAAACCCTCATCTGCTACACCGATTTTCCTACATTGGGTTTTTTCGGGGACTATTGTCCAAAAATAATTGTGTTGATGTGATTGATTCTTGTGCTTGTATTTCACTGTTCTTTTCTCTACGCTATTATGTGACAACTGCAGTGGAATTTACTTTGATGTTTACTGAAGGGTTTTGTAAATAACTTATTGTGGAAAATAAATAGGAGAAATAAATTAGTTACTGCAGTAGAATTTCGTGTTAGAAGTTTTCACAAAAGCCCCATAAATTATTTATCTCAAATATTTCCGAATTTGCTGAAAAATAAATACATTCGTATATTAACTTAAAAAATGCATCGAAAATAAAATGAAGAGATCAATCACACCACAACAACAAATTTACACCCAACACAATTTTCCTTAATTAAATTTCGTAGGAATATTTTGGGTTAAACCCATAGAGATTACATAAAAAAATACAGTTGTTAGGCACTTGGAAACTTGGCCCCACTGGGAAAATCAGCCTAAAAGAACTTGGCCTTTGGAAATTGAACCACTTGAAGCAAATTGGCCCTGGAGAATTAACTCGTCTTACCAACAAATTGGTCTCCTTTTCTTCCTATCTCGTACGACCCATGCGCACTAGAGAAATTGACCTCCCTGGATAATTCAATTCTCTTCTTCAACAACTCGGCCTCCTTCTCCTTGAATTTCTCTCAAAATTCCCTGCTACACTTCTCCTCTCTTCTCCTTAGTCTAGTTGAACCTTTCACTCTAGAGAAAACCTCTTCCTCCACAATTGTGTGTCTTCCCTTCCCCTTAAGCTTATTTTATAATTTCATTAAGCCAAAATCCCTAAACCTAATCTTCTAAGTGATCAATGGCTAGGATTACATCCTAAGCCTCACTTGAGATCAATGGTTAAGATTATATCTAATTCACTTAAATAATTTAATTATTTATCTTTAGAAGTTTGGCTTAATAGTCCATAATAATTAATTAGATTAATTATTGTACTTTTCCTAAGTTAACCTTAGGAAAGAAATCATAATATCACTTACTGCACCAAACAAGCACCTAAAGAGGCAATCAAATATCTTCTACATGCTAAGACACAGCTTATGTAGAAGACATTCAGAAGCTACAAAAACTTCAACACTCCCTCCTAGCAAGGAAGGGATTCACAACCATCGCTAGCTTTTCTTTTTAAAACATAAACTTCCCCTTCACTAGAGGCTTGGTCAGAGTATTTGTTGTTCCTCTGTGTAGATGTATTGCAATCTCACCACACCTCTTTGGACCTTGTCTTTGGTGAAGTGGTATATGATCTCTATATGCTTGGACTATCATGAAATAATGGATATTTCAGAGAGCTTAATGCAACTCTATAACAGTGAATCACAGTTGGCCCCATCTCAAGACCAAATAATCCTATCATCTTGTGAAGTCATATGATATCATAACTTGTTAGACTCGCTGCTATGTGTTGGAAAATCAAAGTAGTTATATTAGGGTTTGATTCTCCTTTTTTGATAATTACTTGTGAGTGTGTTGGCTTCTTTTACTTCTTTATTATCTTATCTTTCATCAAGCAATTACCATATTATGTGTGTATGAATATCACAAAACAAGAGACACAAGATATAGGCAATATGCCATGCAAAAACCCCCTTTGAGGGGAAAACACAGTCAAGGTAATTCTTCCTTTCAATAGTATTCTTTGAGACTCTTCACCCTAGACACAGACCAGACCTTCCCTCCACACCAAGTCAGCCTCCCAGATCTTCGACCCCTTCCAGCAACTTCGACTAAGCAACAACTTCCGGAAACATGCAACTTCTGACAACAATGAAACTTGGAAGACTTCGATCTCCCAAACTAGGGCACGAAACAGAGAGAGGCACCAAAAGTTCGATTTGCTTCTTCTCCTTAAACTTCCCCAAACTCGCACTTCCTTTGGCTTCCCGACAACATACTTCGCACTTCTTCAGCTCCTCTTGAGATATCGAACTAGCTTGAGATGTGATACACCAAATGACTTAGATTAGCTTGTATTTATAGGCTTCTTGTGGGTCGAATTAGGGTCCTTAGGCCGACTTGATGTCTTCTAGGCCGACTTGGTGTGGAGGATACATTAATCATATTTGACTCAATACTTAACCTTTTTACATGATTTAAAAGCCCAAGAAGGGTCTCTTTGAATGTAAAATGACTTTATAAACTCAATATTAATCCTAGGAGTTCACAATGGGGACATTGACTAATATAATGATGACCCAAGCATGAAGCCCATGCTTTAATAAGTCATTGTTACACTAATAAAAATTCTTTTCTTTATTCTTTTGACAAGTACATTTCATGATGACTCAAATACATTAAATGAATACTGAACCTAGTTACATTTTCCAACACTATGTTCTCAGCCTTGGCTGAGCTAAATACCACTGAGTGCTGCTTCCTGCTATACCATGAGAACAAAATTGATTCCAAGTTGAAACAACTTCCAGAAGTACTCTTCTTGTCCATTGCACTCCCTACCTAATCTTTGTGTAGCTCTGCAACTCCACTCCACCAACTTTGACATACCTTAGTCCATACTCCATTGTACCATGAAGGTACTTGAACGCATTCTTTGTTGCCACCCAATGAGCCTAACTCAACTCCACCATAAACTAGCTAAGTGTGTTCATTGCAAAGCAAATCTCTGGCTTAGTTTTGACCAGATACATTAAGTACTCAATAAGCTTCCTGTACGAAGTGGGATCCACCAACTTACCCTTAGAAGCACTTAGGTTCTTCAAGCTGGTGACCATATGTGTAGACATCAACTTGCATGATGATTTGAGGTAGCATCGGATGTGCTTTAGCCACGAAAATTGGTGGAGAGGCTAAGGCACATGAGATCTCCAATACCCATAAAGGGTTTTGACAGATTCTAAACAGTTTGAAAGATATTAAAATAATTAATATTTTTAATAAAGCCCCTAAGTCTAAACTTAGGGAAAATAAAATATTAATGTGAATTAATATAAAACTGTGTTAGAATGGTCCGAAAGTCATGGATCAAGCCAGATCTAATCTTAGCCGTTGATTAGGGACTTAATCTCAGTCGTTGATTTGTCAACGAGAAAAGTATAAGAGGAGACTTGAGGGTCACTTGGAGAATACACTAAGGGAGACCAGTTAGTTCAATTTCTAGAGTGGGTTTAGCTGAGAAATTGAACTAGTGGTCTGGTGAGCAGTCAGGAGGCAGCAAGTATGGATCAGAGAGATGGGATCAACCATTAGATATCAGCGTTGAGGCAGGAGAGGCAGATGCAATGTATTTCAGGCAGACACAGAGGCAGCAGGGGGCTGCACAGTGATTAACTGGGCCTGTGTGGGTGACGCAGAGAGGCCCAGGGTTGACGCAGTCAAGCAGGGGCTGATGCAGAGGGTCTAAGAGCCACGCAGAGATTAGCCGGGCTGACGCTGGGATTGGCAGAAGTGTTGGAGAAATTTTTCTCTGTGTGGGTAAGCCAGTTTGGCACCCTGTTGTACAATTGCTGAATAATAAAAACCTCCCTTGCTGCACCAGTTTTCCCACATTGGGTTTTTTCTGGGGACTGTTGTCCAAAATAACTGTGTCAATGTGTTGATTCTTGTGCATTTGTTTGTTTCTGTATTACGGTGTGATATCTGTAGTAGTATTTATTTTAATGTTTATTGAAGTAATTTCATAAATAACTTATTGTGCAATAAGTTGGAAAAAAAATCGGTTGTTGCAGTGATAGAATTTTCACATGGTATCAGAGGGAGTAATCAGAGACAGGAAGGGAAAATCAATTATGGGTCGAGACCACGATGTAGAGGGATCCACCTCAGGGGACTCATAGATTTTCAGAAGATTGCACAAGAGAAAGAGATTTCGATTTCTCTATGTTAGCTTCTAGGCTGGAAGAAGAAGTGGCGTGTATGACTAGTGCTGCATCATTAGAAGTATGGTATATAGATAATGAAGCCTCGTGGCATATGACGGGAATCAGGCATTGTTTCCCAAAATATCGAGAAGAGAAGATGAACTTTCAGATCACCATGGGGAACAAGGCAAAGTGTACTCCAGTAGGGAAGGGTACCATAGTCTTTCAGACAGAATCGGGAGAATGGTTCCGTGCTACAAATGTGCTGCATGTACCAGTATTGGGGATGAACTTACTTTCTGTGTCACAACTACAAGGCAACGGCTGTGACGTTTACTTTATCAAGGAGAAGATATACGTCAAACACCCGAGCTAGAAAAAGAAAGTGTAGATCGGGATCAAAAGTAATCAGCTGTATACATTACAACTAGAATCACCAATGGCACTAATAGGCAGTCATCGAGACAAGGACTTGAATGAACTATGGCGCAAAAGAATGGGTCACTTGTACCATGGAGCTCTGAGAATTCTTAGGAGCATTGTAACAGGAGTTTCAGATCTAAGTACGAAATGAGATGATGTATGCAGGGGATGTGCTCTAGGAAAGTATGCCAAGGCAACATTTCCTAGGAGCAAACACAGGGCCAAGAGTGTACTAGGATTGATACACTTAGATATCTGCGAAGCTATGTCCGTCAAAGCTCTCAGTGGTGCCGAGTATTTCCTTACCTTCATTGATGACCATTCAAGGAAAGCTTGGATTTATTTTCTGAAAACCAAGTATGAGGTTTTATGTCGATTCAAGGAGTTCAAGGCTCTGGTGGAAAATCTGACTTGGAAGAAAATAAAAGTTTTGCGCTCAGATAATTGTGGAGAATATGTCGATAAGGACTTAACTGATTTTTGTGCTAAGGAGGGCATTAGGGGAGAGTGGATAAACTCCCTACAATCCGGAGCAGAATGGAGTAGCAGAAAGAAAGAACAAGACTATTGTAGAAGAAACTAGGGCCATGATGTATGATCAGGATATGCCAAACTTCCTGTGGGCGGAAGCATGCAACACAACAGTCTATGTTCAGAACAGGACTCCTCATCGGGCATTGGGCAAGATTACTCCAGAGAAAGTCTTCACTGGGAGGACACCTGAAGTCAGTCATTTCAAGATATTTGGGAGTTTAGCATATTGCCACATACCCGAAGAAAAGAGGAAGAAGATGCATCATATTGCGGAAAAGGGATATCTGGTGGGATATAGCGAGAACACTGAGGCATACATAATCTATCTTCTAAGGAGCAGGAAGGTATTAGTACGGCGAGATGTAAAGTTCATGGAGGACAGGGCTTTCAAAAGATCTCGCGAGATGCCTTTCAAGGAGCAGTCGAAAGAGGAGCTGTTGGTTAAGCCTCTTCAACCAACAAAAGTAAAGAATTCTTCCTCAGAATAGGAAGATTCTCAAGATGAGGAGGAGGAGCGAACAGAAGCACCTGCTGGCAGAGGAACAACTGGTAGAGAACTTTGCCAGATTTTGCGAGATGCAGAGGAATTCATCGATGCGCCAAGAAACAATAAGAGGGAGCGAAAACAACCAGATAGATATCAGGTATTAGTAGCTCAGGTTGGAGAGCCTGCCAGTTTCAGAGAGGCAGCTCAACATCAGGTTTGGCTAGATGCGATGGTAGAGGAATTCAAATCCATGGTATGATGGCTGGGAGGTGGTGCCAAGACCTCAAGACAGATCAGTGGTAGGTTCAAGATGGATCTACAAGATCAAATACGCTGCAGACGACAGTGTTGAGAAATACAAAGCCAAGTTTGTGGCTAAGGGGTATGCTCAAAAGGAAGGGATTGACTATGAGGAGACCTTCGCCTCAGAAGCCAGGTATACATCTATTATGACTGTGATATCTCTTGCAGCCCAGATGGGATGGGAGATCCATCAAATGGATGTCAAAATTGCATTTCTGAATGGGGTAATAGAAGAGGAGGTATACATTGAACAACCAGAGGGCTTTGAAACTCATGAGAAGAAGTCTCGTGTATGCAGATTGAAGAAAGCCTTGTATGGGCTGAAAAAGGCACCAAGAGCATGGTATGGTCGAATAGATGGCTACTTGCAGAAGATGGGATTTGTTAAGAGTGACGCAGATCCGAATCTGTACTATCTGGTTGTAGAGAACCAGCTGTTAATCTTAGTATTGTATGTGGATGATCTATTTCTAACAGGATCATCCAGACTCATTGGGGACTGCAAGAAGAATCTAGCCACATAATTCGATATGAAGGATTTGGGACGAATGCACTACTTCCTAGGGTTGGAAGTTTGGCAGCAAAAGGGAGAAATCTTCCTTGGGCAAGGGAGGTATGCTACAGAAATCCTGAAAAGATTTGGGATGGAGGAATGTTGACATACGACTACGCCAATGATCACCAACTGGAAGAAGATTGATGCATCAGAAGACAAGGATGTCGATCCCACCCTATATAGGCAGCTCATAGGGTCCCTGATGTATCTGGTCAATACCAAGCCAGACATTTGCTATGCTGTAAACACCCTCTGTCAATTCATGGTGGAACCAAAGAGGGCACACTGGGCAGTAGCCAAACACGTTCTCAGGTATTTACATGGAACAATCGATTATGGGCTCTTGTACACCAAAGGTAAGGATATCAGTTTGAGTGGATTTACTGATGCAACTCGGGCAGGAAGTTCAGTGGATCAGAAAAGTAGCTCTAGCTACTGTTTCAACATTGGATCAGGAATGACTTCCTGGTGCAGTAGGAAACAGAAGTCCGTGGATCTGAGCTCATCTGAGGCAGAATAAATGGAAACAAGCACAACTTTGTGTGAGGCCATATGGCTTAGAAAACTACTGGTGAACCTATTTAGAAAGAATATGGAGGCGAAAAGGATCATGTGCGACAATCAGAGTTGCATCAAGCTCTTTGAGAATTCAGTGTTTCATGATAGATTGAAGCATATTGATATCCAGTGTCACTTTGTCAGAGACTGTGTCCAACGAGGAGCTGTACAGTTGAGCTACACTCCTACAGGAGAACAAGTGGCGGACATCCTCACCAAGGCCCTTGGAAGGACAAAGTTTGACTACTTCAGGGAAAAGATGGGGATGGTGAAGAGTCCATTTTAGAAGTAGAAATGGGAGTGATAGCAGCACAGATGCAAAGGGAGTTGCAGTGCGAATGTAGTGTTGGGAGAAAGGACCAGCAACAACATAGATGCACAGGGATTTGTTGTACATATGCAGTAGTGGAAGTGGCAGAGCCATGGGTAGCAGTACAGGATGTAGCCGTGCAGAGGATGATGGGCAGCAAGCCTAGCATCAGCATAGGGACCGACGCCGGATGATCAGGGTAATGCTCAGTGAGGAGTATTGCTAGAGCACAGTCCTCGCTAAGAGGGAGTGTTGATTTGAGGTAGCATCGGATGTGCTCTAGCCGCGAAAATTGGTGAAGAGGCTAAGACACATGAGATCTCCAATACCCATAAAGGGTTTGGGCAGATTCTAAACAATTTGGTAGATATTAAAATAATTAATATTTTTAATAAAGCCCCTAAGTCTAAACCTAAGGAAAATAAAATATTAATGTGAATTAATATAAAACTGTGTTAGAATGGTCCAAAAGTCATGGATTAAGCCAGATCTAATCTTAGCCATTGATTAGAGACCTAATTTCGGCTGTTAATTTGTCAATGAGAAAAGTATAAGAGGAGGCTTGAGGGTCACTTGGAGAATACACTCAGGGAGACCAGTCAGTTCAATTTCTAGACCGGGGTTAGTTGAGAAATTGAACCAATGGTCTGGTGAGTAGTCAAGAGGCAGCAAGTATGGATGAGAGAGATGGGATCAACCACTAGAGATCAACGCTGAGGCAGAAGAGGCAGATGCAAGGTATTTCAGGGAGACGTAGAGGCAGCAGGAGACTGCGCAATCATAACTGGGCTTGCGTCGGTGACACCGAGAGGCCCAAGGCTGACGTAGAGGGTCTGAGAGCCACGCAGAGACCAGTCGGGCTGACGCTAGGATTGGGAGAAGTGCTGGAGAAATTTTTCTCTGTGTGGGTAAGCTAGTTTGGCACCCTGTTGTACTGAAGAATTGCTGAATAATAAAAACCTCCCTTGCTGCATTGGTTTTCCCACATTGGGTTTTTCTGGGGACTGTTGTCCAAAATAATTGTGTCAATGTGTTGATTCTTGTGCATATGTTTGTTTCTGTATTACGGTGTGATATCTGCAGTAGTATTTATTTTAATGTTTATTGAAGTAATTTCATAAATAAGTTATTGTGGAATAAGTAGGAAAAATAAATCAGTTGCTGAAGTGATAGAATTTTCACATTGCAATCCTCCATCTTGAATCTCCTCAAAATCTCAACTACATACTTGTGTTGCCCTAGGAAAATCTTTCCTGGCCGCTACCACACCTCCAATCCCAAAAGGAATTACATTAATCCAATGCCCTTCATCTCAAACTCTGAAGCAAGGTCCTCCTTGCACATCCTTATGATCCTATCCGATCTCATCAAGACATGATCGTCAACATAGAGGACCAAGATGAGCGGCTCACTCCCAACAAGTAGTTGGAGTTCAACTCACTCTTGGTGAAGTCCAACGAAGTAGGTAGCCATTGTGAAAATTCCTAGACCGGAATCCCTACTGTAGTAAATTGATGTTACTTCTCTTAATTGTTAATCCATTCAAGTTGTTTATGGTGTTCTACTATAAATATCGAAGTAAATACACTGCAACCTTCACTCTTTAATTATTATATGCGCAAACAAAAAATTGAACAAGAAAGAAATACACAACACATCTTACACAGTTGTTTTTGGATAAATTTCCCCGGAAAAACCCAATGCGAGAAAACCAGTGCAAAAGCTGAGGGTTTTATTATTATGTACTAGTAATTTCTGAATTATGGATTCCTTCTTGGCTATCCAGTACAAAGAATATCATTGACAGAGAGATGAGTGAGATTACCTCACATTATCACCAGAGACCCTGGTTGATCCAACCACTGAATAAACTACCCCTAGCTGCCTCTATGTAGTCACTGTTTCAACCCAGCGTCACACTGTCTGGGGTCTGCGTCACTCCTCCCAACTGATTGATTTGCCTCTGAGATTTTGACTTCTGCTCTCCCGGTCTCACACCCCGACTTCCAGCTACAGAAATCGATCCCCCCAGCAAATTTCAAATCTCCTCAAGGCTCTGCTTGCCTCTGCGTCAGATTATGATGCCTCTGTGTGGCCTTGCGCCAACCTCTTCTGGCTCTCCACTGCCTCTCTCGGATCTCTCTCTGCCTCCTCTACTGAGTATTCCCAGATTAGGAAAAATATCCAACCGGAACTATCCCACCTGCTCACTGCAAAATCTCACTTCAAATTTCTCACTGGCAGCTGCTCTGCTTCATAAATTCAATCCTCTGAACTCTACTCGATGTGTTCTCCGAGTGCCCATAGATGTCCTTCTTATAATCCTCTAGTTGAGAACCAATGGCCCAGATTAGGTTCTAATCAATGGCTCAATCATTTGGACTCTATCTCCGTCTTCTTTTAGAAGTTTCAACCATAGTTTAGATTAATACCCATTAATTATTTTAATTTCCTAAGTTTAGACTTAAGGACCCATTAAGAATAATTAATTATTTTAACAAAACTGTCTTCGGGTGGAATTTCCCAAAATGATTTCTGGGTATTGGAGAATGCATGTGTCTAAGCCTTCCTGCAAATTTTGAGATTTAGAGCATGTTGTCGCACAGATTGTCACCAGTACGACAACGCTCAGACTGAGGGCTGTCACCCTGATCCCCGATCTCTCCGTTTAAGCCGTCTCCCGAGGCTAAGGTGGGTAGACCCTATGGAATGAATGAAGACCAACTGTGGACCAGTTGGGTTGGGAAACACAGCAAGGCAATTTAACACTTGATTGATTTAGAAATTAATGTACCAGTGCCTTATGGAGTTAATGATTAAATGATTATTTATTAAATGTTGCAGAAGTATAAACCATGTATAACAATCATTTATCATCAAATAACCCAAGCGATGCAAGGTTCCAGTAAATTCACAATGCTTTAACGATGATCCAACAATTAAACTTCAAGAAAAATGAAATGCCTTAAATGATCATAAAATTTAAATACTGACCAGTTACCACTTTTTTTTTTTTTCTAGATAAAGACTATTCTATTAAATAAAAGGAAAATTATTTACATAGAGGGTTTAACCTCTGAGGGGGTAGCCACCTGCCCTCTTGCACAAAATCTGGCCAGCTTTCTGCTTTCTGGCATTTACAAAAAAAGATTTCTCTGACTTGAAACTGTTACAAAAAATTGCAAAATGCTACGGACATTTTCCTTGTGGACTTCTTGCCAAAACATCTGAACATATTCCTTGTGAAAAACATATATAAACACCTGGACACATACAGACACCTGGACATAGACATAATCAGACAGACACCTGGATATAAACTAAACAAACAGACACCTGGACATAGTCACAGCAGAAAGACACCTAGACACCGACCTGAACAAAAATGCTGAACTTTCTGAAGCGCGATGGAAGGTTTGGCGAGCTTAGTCCTGCGGAGGCAAGCCGAATTCCTTGTCTGGAGTTAAATTGACCCATTCCACCATGACATTATCCTCGACATCCGTTGCGCTTCTGCCTGGTGGGAGAACCAGATGGAGAACCAGATCCATATACACGCACATTCGAGCATATGAGGTATACCTAATCATCTTTGTTTCCTCCGCTACCTTAACGAAGTCGCCCAAGATGTTGCCAATGGCTTTGAGGGACTCTTCTTCCCAGTATTCCCATGGCAACGAGTACAGCCTGACCCACACTGGTGCACAGCTCAGGTCTTCCTTATCCGGGTTGAATCTTGCTACCCATTCTCTGAGAAATAAGCCGGCTGAGTTGAAGAAGTAAGGCCCCCCATCGAAAACGCTGTTCCTGTCTTCCAAACAGGTGAAGATTGCTGTGAAAAATCCCTTCGGTCCTAGATGCAGGTCTATTTGACCTTTTGGATGCCATTTGACATTTATCCAAGCTCTTAAGGCTTTCTCATTGGGCCAAAATCCAATAAATTTGCCGATGAGAGCGTGATCTCTCATGTATTGTATTCCTGCATTGATTCGGTGTGCAGGTAACTCTACTTCTGGCATGTGGGTTGCTGCTGGTTTGCATGTTGATGAACTCACTTTCGGTTTGTCCGCCTGTCTTTGTTCGACTGTTTCCTGCTGATTTTCTCCAGCTGTTTCATCTGAGTGCTGATGGTCCTCTGTGGAACCCTCGATATGCCCTCGTTGGTTTTCATTGGTTGGAGGTCGGTCGCCTCCTACCCCCTGAAGGGGTTCCATCGTTACGGTTTGCCCAGGCCCATAACTTGTGGTCAGTAAATGAGGTCTGCTACTGACAGTGCCAGGGAGCGCAGGCCAAAGGTCCTGCCGTTGCAGGCTAGGTCAGAACCCTAGCTTCGTTTCTCAGAGCCGTCGCCTGCTCATCCGTCGTTCTTTGGACCAGTTACCACTTTCACATAGCTAACTTGTGAATAAACATTTTAAGTGCGTTTAAGTATAGAGAAATGGAACATAGAGACACCAAATATGAAATTTTCAATTTTTTGTTAAGCTTTTCAATTTTTTTAAAAAAAAAAAAAAATTAAACTAAACTAAACTAAATTAAAACTAAAATCAAATAAATCTAACAAACTAAAAAAAAATATGAACCCATTAAAATCTAAAACTCTTTATGATTTTTTTTTTTTTTTTTAATATCAAAATAAACCAAAATATCTAAATGAAATTTAAATATATACAAATGAAATGGAATTTAAAACTAAATATTATAAAATAAAGTGTAAAAATAAGATCTAAATTCTAATTTATATACACAATATAAAAGTTAAATTCTAAATAAAACTCAGACCTAAAAAAATAATTTTTTTTTATTTTTTTTGAAATATAATTTATAATTTTTTGATTTATTTGAAGTCTAAATCCAACCAAAAATCCTAATAAAATAAAATCTAAACCCAACTTTTACTTTTTTAAATTTAAAATTCAAAGTTCTAATAAGAAATAAAAAAAAGGATCCTTTACTTTTTCTTTTATGAAACAAAACTAAACTTAAAAAAGTTAATTCTAATAATAAAAAATTCAAAACTAAAATAACAAAAGGAAATTGATTTATTTATTTATTTATTTTTTTTTCTGATTTTATGATTATTAAATAAGACAACAGAAAAATAAAATAATAAATAAACTAAATCCAAGTAAATAAATTTAAAGTAAATAAAAAAACGCTAAAACTAAATCCTATCAAAACCATGAAGAAAATTGTTTTTTGATATGATATTTTAAAATCAAAATTAAAAAAAAAATAACTAAAGAGAACAAAAATGGATCTAAGATCTAAAAAAAAAAAAAAAAAAAAAAAAATCTAAATATAAAAATAATTAAACAAAACCTAAACCAGAAAAATAGAACAAAATCCAAAAAAAAAAAAAAAAATATATTATATATATATTTTCTTTTACTCTTTTTTATTTTAGATTAACAAAAATGGAAACTTAAATTATATTATATCTAAAAAAAACAAAACATAAGCTAAAAATAATTCAAATCTAAATCTAAATTAAACAAAAAAAACCTAATCCTGAATGAAAATTTATAAAATTTCAAATCCTAACTAAATAGTCTAAATCTAAAACAAATAAAAATCTAACGTAGCCTAAACATATGCATATATCAAAAATGAAAATAAATTACATACCTAGGCTAAAACTATGTAAAAATAGGTGGAAAAAAGAAATCGAACGGATTGCTAGTCTGTTGTAATATGCAGGTTTGAATAGTGGCAAAGGAAATGACAGCGGTGGACGCAGCATGGAATGGAGCAGAAAACTGTACGCAGGGACAGCAGTGACAAGTTTGCAAGTTAGCGTGAGGTTGGCTGCGTGAAGATGGAATGGATGACAGCAGATGAGAGTGCCGACTTTTTTTGTGTTTGCAGGTTTCTTTGTATTGGCAGGTGGAGATGAGGGAAGTGATGGCAAATTTAGAGTAAGGGATTGCTGAAGGCAGGGAAGGGAGTGAAATGCTTGAAGGAAACGCAGCTCCAAAGGAACACGCAGGAGAAATAACTAGAGGAACACACAAGAGAAATAGAAAGCGTGAGCAATGTATTTCAGGTTTGGAGAAGCGTATGAGTTGAGATTGTGTGCAGATCTGGAATGTAATGGCTGTTGCGTAATGATTTGGAGCAGGTTATTGCATGAAGGTTCAAGGAAAAGATGAAGTGTGAAGACTGGGGGTGCAAGAGCATTGAAATTTGATTTGAATTGCAGCTGCATTGACAGCAGCGAAAAACTATAGCCCCTGAAAAAAATTTCAAAATTTTTTCTGTAGCAATAAAACCCTAGGCAACAGTGAAAGATAAAAAATGCAGGTTGCAGATCCATAGTCCAGAAACTTGATCAAAATTTTAAATCTTTCTTGCTCCAGATTGCCTGATGGAAACTCTGAAAAATTTTCATAAAACCTGTACCTGTAACCTGCAATGGCAAAAACAGAACACCAAGTAAAATGTGCCAGAAACAAAACTGAAAACCCTAAAACCGGCTAAAAATTTACAATATTTACAGATTTTCGACTCTTAAACAGCCAGATTTGTCAATAATCCACAATAATATTTTCAGAATTTAAATTTAATGTGAGATGCTTCAGAAAAACCCTTCATGCATTCATAAAAAAATTTCAAATGACAAGCGCGGAATTAAAACTGGTTGGGCTCTATTAGAAAATGCAATCCGGGAGTTGGCTGGTTCAGTCGAGAACTTCCCCTAACGCATGGTAAACTCAAAACTAGGATTTCCTGCACAACTTAAAATTAACCATTAACATAGAAGGAGAAAACAATAGTGAAATCCAGATCAAATGGAGATACCTGCCATTATATTTCAGAATCTAAACTATCACTCAAACCCCAGAGATCAGACAAGATACCTGTGCCTAAATCAATCTTCATCAAGCTATTATCAATGGCTGAAAATAAAATTATGCAGAAAAATAAATCATCTTACAGCACTTCCAGAAGAGTACCACCAACAAGATTTTTAACCCCAAAGTCTTTTTTTATTGCACAAAAAATGACTACAAGAGAGCTTTCTTTAGCACCAGACTCTTAGATCAAATCTGATCTCAAATAACCCCTAGCACCCTATTTAAAGGAAAAATTCCCAACGGCTAGTTCGAGTGATCCATGTCAAAATGATTTCGACCGTCG
>APFE031626433.1:0-29331 GCA_000404065.3 Pinus taeda | reverse complement strand
TTTTAATTTTTATTTTTGGATCCTTGAACTTAGCCTTTGGAAAAATCCCTAAGACCTAGGACTTAGACCCATGAGGGGATTAAAACATTTTCTAACCCTCAAGACACTTTACATCATGACTTTTACAATTTTACATCTCAAGGGGGAACACCCATTTGACATAGACCCTCATAGACCACCCAGTTCTGCGACCAAATATAATGTAGCAGATCAATGCACTAGGATTCCCCTAAGATTCTAATGACAAAATTCATTCCGGCTTTGGGGTTAGGCTGAAGGAAAACTCTGCCGATCATGGATCGGTGAGACAAAAAACCTTCCGGAACGTAGATTATCACTAGAAAATTAGGTTTGCCTAGGCAATTTACATACATGACCCAGATCTGCTAAGATTATTTACAATTTACACATGCAAACTGGGTTTACAAAACAATATGATCGGGTTGATGATGACAGGCATGGACACGTCGCTCAAGCGCTATCCCTTTTGTGAAGAAAAGGGGGTGTACTGTTATGGGTAGTTGACACGTAGTTGTCAACAGAGCACATCCAATGCTACCAAAAATTAACACTCCCTCTTAGCGAGGAATGTGCTCTAGCAATGCAACCTGTTGAAGCATCACTCTGTTTTGTAACATCTCCTTCTGCACTGCTGATGTCTGACATCACTGCCCACCAACTACCGCACAAATGCTGCATCTTTACTACTGCTGACACTTCCACTGCCAACAATGCATTTGTACAACCCTCCTCATAAGTTCTGCATTTGTGCTGTTGTTGGGACTACCACTGCCAATACTGCATTTGCATTGCAACCTTCTCCAACTACTGCTGCTACTACATCAACAACGAAAAAGCATCCCAAATTATTGAACAAGTGTTGAGTATGATGCATCTCGTTGCTGGAGTTTTGACTGCTGCTAGTCTCTACCCTGGCCCTTTGAAGCCTCTGCGTTGTTGCTAACTCTACTCTGTGCCAACTGCACTGCTGCCAACTCTAGCTCTGCGTTGCTCAGTCTTTGGCACTCCTAGCCACTGCAACTGTCACTCTGACACTCCTCTACACCAACTGATACTGGTCCACCCTGCTACTTCTGATCTGGGCTCCCGTAGCAAGGAATTGATCCCAAAGGTGGACTCCTCAAGGATCTTGCCCAACTGCAGTTTTTTCGAACTACAGTTCTAAATCAACCCACCTCCCTCTCGGAGGAATCTCGACTGTCATGGAAAACTCCTTGATCTTCGCTGGTGCAGCCTTCAGATCATGCTTCTCGTCTTTGTCCTTGTTTCTGAGAGGACAATGTGTTGTGTAGTGATTGAATTCACCACACCTGAAGCTTTTAATCTTCGAGATGTCCTTCTTCTGCCTCTGTTGTTCCTGCTGCCCTTGGATGAAATGGTTGCATTCTCTTCCTCCTCCTTGGGCTTCAACCCACTGCTGCTTCTTTCGTCAAATTTACACTTGACCAAGTCTCTCCTCAGCTCCTCTTGCTTAAGAGCTACCCACATTCCTTCCCTGTCTGGCAAGTTCTCCTTGCCCAGGATGCTTTGGACAAATACTTGCCATTCCTCTGAAACTGAGTTGAGGGTCGATCTTTCCATCTCGGAAGACTAAGGTGTAGACTTAACAACTGCTAGCTCATCTATGGTCTCCTGAAGCTTTGCAAGGAATGGATCAATGTGTTCCCCCTTTTGCATCTACGTGGACCTCATCTTTTGCTTTAAGTACATCTTCCGCTGCTCGGAAGATCCTTGATACAACGTTGACAATGCATCCCACATCTCCTTGGCAGTCCCTCTTCCAGTGATGTGACAGACCACATGATCCTTCACTCTGTCGAGGATCATTCTCTTTGCCTTTGCCATCTCTCCCTTGTACTTTTTGAGCAGATTTGGATCCGCGGGCACAACTACCACGTTGTTGACATAGATCTTGAGAACATTCTCATCTAGAAGGCATGACATCCTTGGCTTCCAAATCACGTAGTTGGATACTCCATCCAACCTATCTTGATCTCTCAATCCACTGGCTGCCATTTCTGCCAATCAAAAAAGTCGAATGACCTCCTCTCTCTTGCTGCTGTTCAAAAATGAGAATTCGAATTCCCTGGCTAGGAATTCTTTGAGGAAGAAATTCCCCCAAGTGTCTCCTTTTCCTTCTGACGTTTTTCTGCCCAGCAACTACATGTAGAAAAATGCGTCACACCAGAAACCCCTCTTCACTGAAGCTTTTGCTGCGCTACTCCCTCTGCCACTGACAAATTTCGATCTGGAAATCCTACCTCTTTGTTGACTCACTTAGAGAGAGATTTACCACGAAAATCTAGCCTTCCTGGCCTGATTGCGCAATCCCTTTGGGGATTTGAATCACTGCCTCTGCAGGAATTTCGAACTCACTTCTTCCTTCAGCGCTGGGCTCTTTCGACACTGCTCTCTTGTTTCGCCTGTAACTCTGATAACATGTGAAAATTCCTAGATCGGAATCCCTACTGCAGTAAACTGTTGTTACTTCTCCTACTTGTTAATCCATTCAAGTTGTTTATGTTGCTCTACTGTAAATATCGAAGTAAATACACTGCAACCTTCACTCTTTAATTATTATATGCGGAAACAAGAAATTGAACAAGAAAGAGATACACAACACATCTTACACAATTGTTTTTGGAAAAATGTCCCTAGAAAAACCCAATGTGCGAAAACCAGTGCAGAAGCTAAGGATTTTATTATTATGCAGTAGTAATTTCTGAATACAATCTTTGGATGCCTTCCTGGCTATCCAGTCCAGAGAATATCACTGACAAAGATATGAGTGAGATTACCTCACACTATCACTGGAGACCCTGGCTTATCCGACCACTAAATGGATTGCCCCTGGCTACCTCTGTGCTACCTCTGTGCAGTCACTGCGTTAGACCAACGCTACACTGTTTGGGGTAGATGTCACTCCTCCTGGCCAGTGTTCCACGGGGACGCGTCCCCCAGGGTTGGGTGCGCGCACCCCTCGCACCCCACACACCCAGGACGGGGGTATGTCTGGGAAACGTTTCCCCATGTCCCCCTTTTGGGGAGATGCGGGGAGATGCAGGGGGGATGTTTCCCCAGTGTGGGGGACGCGACTCCCCAAAAGGGGGATGCCAAGATGTGCCCCCTCAAAATGGTCTATGCGTCCCCCCTTAAATTTGCTTGTAAACAATGATTTATGACAGGGCAAACCTAGTATTTGACCATATTTCCCCACTAAAGCTATGCAATTCATGGTAATGTTAAATTCTTAAAGTAAAAGTGACATTATGTCACTTTTACTTAAGTTTTAACATTACCATGAAATGACTCAGGATGTTTGAGAGTGGTTCCGGCCTCATTGGATTTCATATGGAGAAAGTAGAATTTTAGATCTCACTAAAAATCTAGTAGACTTAACAGTTTTTCAGGAATTCAGGATTTGATGGATTGCAATGTTTCCATTGCATTTTGTCATGTACAAGGGTATGGAATTAGTCTTTAATCAAGAGCACCAAGCCCTCTGTGTACTTTAGAGTGACTTTTAGACTCGTCACTCCATTGTTTTTTAATTTTAGTTATATCAATTTAATATTTCAGTCTTTAGATTTCAGTATCTATTATAGTTTAGTTTGCTTAGTACTAATTAGATTCTAGAATGATAAATGATGAATTTTAATTTTAAATCAATTTATAATCTAGAATGATGAATTTAATTTTTAAATCAATGTAGATTCTAGAATGGTGAATAATGAATAATGAATATGGATCAGAGTATTTCATTATTGAATTTTGTGGTTTATGGATGAATCATGTATGTATTAGTAAGAATGATGAGTATGGATCAATGTATTTCATTATTTAATTCAATTTTGTATGTATCATTCTATTTATGCTTTCATTATTGAATATATATATATATAATATATATAATATTATATAATATATATAATATTATATATATTAAAAAGGAAAATAAAAATTATATACCCCGACGTCCCCCCGTCCCCCCTAAATTTCAATAAAATTTGAGGGTACTCCCACATGTCCCCCTTGTGCATCTCCCCGCACCCGCGTCTCCCCGTCTTGGAGTCTTGGTGGAACATTGCTCCTGGCTAATCGATTTGCCTCTGACACTCTGACTTTTGCTTTCTCGGTTTCACACCCCAGCTTCCAGCTAAATCAATCGATCCCCCCAACAAATTTCAAATCTCCTCAAGGCTCTGTGCTGCCTCTGTGTGGCCCTGTGTCAATCTCTTTTGGCTCTACGTTGCCTCTCCCGGATCTCTCTCTGCCTCCTCTGCTGAGTATTCCCGAATTATGAGAAATCTCCAACCGGAACTATCCCTGCCCCTCACTGCAAAAGCTCACTTTGAATTTCTCACTGGTCGCTGCTCCGCTTCAGAAATTCAACCTTCTGAACTCTACTCGATGTGTTCTCCAAGTGCCCGATCGATGTCCTTCTTATAATCCTCCAGTTGAGAACTAACGACCCAAATCAGATTCTAATCAATGGCTCAAATCATTTGGACTCAATCTCTGTTTTCTTTTAGAAGTTTCACCCACACTTTAGGTTAATACCCATTAATTATTTTAATTTCCTAAGTTTAGACTTAGGGACCCATTAAAAATAATTAATTATTTTAATAAAACTGTCTCTCGGTGGAATTTCCCAAAATGATTTTTGAGTATTGGAGAATGCATGTGTTTAAGCCTCCCTCCAAATTTTGAGACTTAGAGCACATCCGATGCTACCAGAAATCAACACCCATCAATCTTGGAGTAACATGAGCAAGGTGCTTGCTTAAGTCCATATAAGGCCGCATTCAATCTATAGACACGGGACTCGCTCCCATGAACCTCAAAGCCCTAAGGCTACTCAATATACACCACTTCCTCAATCATCCCATTAAGGAAGACAATAATCACATCCATTTGATAAATCATCAACCCCATCTTTGAAGCAATAGATATAACTACCGTGATAGATGCATATTTGGTGACATGTGCAAATGTCTCCACGCAGTCTACTTCCTCCTTCTGGGAGGACCCTCTCACCATGAACTTCTCGACACTGCCATCAATTGCATGCTTGATCTTATAGATCCATCGAGAAGTGACCACTGACTTCCCTTTAGACTTTGATACTACGTCCCAAACATTGTTCCTCTTGGTGGACTTATACTCTTCCACCATAGCATCCCTCTAGACCTGCTGATACGCTGCCTCCACAAAAGTAGAAAGCTTGGACTCACTGATGCTGCTCATTAAGATGAAATAATTGGAAAATCTGGCTAGTGGTCTACTCTCCCTGAAAGTGCCGCTAGTAGATTCCACATGCTCCTGAGCATCTCTTAATGTTTGCTTGACCCATTTTGGCCTTCTAGTTGTGGAGCTTGAAGGAACATCTCACTCCTCTTGATCTAAAGACTGTGTCCCTACCATTGGTGTGTTGGTTCCTCCTCAGCCTTCAGAGCCTCTCGCTCCAGATCCTTTGTCGTTGTTGGATCTGTCCCATGCGACCTCCTAAAGTTCCTACCCTCCTCAAATCTGACATCCTTTCTGACAACTATCTTACTTTTGTTGAATTTTGTAGCTATGGCCAGTCTTTGTAATTAATACTTTAGCTCTTGAATTATGTAAGAGTCAAAGACACGTTCTTCATGTCATTTTCAAAAGAACGATTTTTTAGAGTTCCCGCATTGTATCATCATTGTGTTTGACAGTTCCATTGACCCAATTCAGTGGTCATTACTTGGACATTAATAAAATTATCCTGTCTGTTAGCATTTTGATTACTTACTATCCACCTGTTTCTAGTTTATAGAATGAACTGTTTCTAATTTATAGAATGAACTGAGTTGTTCGTGAAAGCTTAAAACCATGTTTAACCAAGCTAGAATGCAAATTGTTAAATTACATAATTGTACAGATTTTCCACTAAATTTTGAAAATGAGGAAAGCATTATGCTAGAGCTAATATTTTTTGGACCTAGCTGTTGGACACCTAATCCTCAATGGGTTAGTGTGGAAGCTGAATAGACAAAGTAGTCCAAGAGACCTTGGGATGTGAAACCCAACGGTCACAATAATGTACTATAAATGTATATCTCTTGTTAATAAAAATTGTACTGTCATGTTTTATCTTTCCTATTTGTGGTTGCCCATGTGTGTTTAACATGGTATCAGAGCGGGTTCCTTCCTGCCCTCTTGAAATTTAAATCACTAGTTTTGAGATGCAATGATTATGGGCGTTTCTCTACTTTGTGTAGAACTGTCCCTTTGTCTACGCTCTATTGAAATCCGGAGGTTCTATTGATACGTTGATGCTTAGTCTGCACCTGCCTTACAAGTTTGTCTATGCAACACTATCTTTGAAATCTCTGCGTTACTTTCTCTCTACATTTAGACAAAGCGTTATTTGTTCTCTGCATTATTCGTTCTCTGCATTTTTTCCTATTGTGTGTTAGGCCTCTAAATGATGTCTTTGCCCACTCTTGTTGGCTACCAAATGCACTTGACAGTCCACAGTGAAACGCTTGTAGAAGACAACATTCATTTTTATCATTAACCTGTTGTATTCTGCATTGAACGTCACTTCTTTTGATGTCTACTGTCCTCTCGCTTATTGTTGCAGACTTTTGGCGTTACATTCAATCATAGTCTGATCACTGCGTTTCTCTTAAAATTCTGCGTACCAATCAAATTTCTCTATACCTTTCTGGCTCACCCACCATCCTGAAATTGTTAGACGTTACATTCCAACGTTGAATACGTTACATTCCTCCAATTCTGAATACGTTGAATCATTGTTTGATTGCGGGAGCTAGAGATGGTATGTGCAACGGAAGCTTTGTCAACCTGATGTGAAACGAACAGGCAACCTTCCATTGTATTTCCAACTTTTGAAATTGTAGTAAAAGAAATCCGCATTAAGAGCTGTCTGCACGAGCCCAGATACGCAGGATATCCACCGGAATTCCAATGGACGCTTGTGAAATAATGAAATTTCAAGAAGTATTGTGAACCCTGAAGGTGCGTTAAAACCTTGTTCATTGTCTTGTGTTTAACACGAGTTGCGAGTGTTTTGCTGTGCGATGGTGAATGTTGCATGACATTAAAGACTGTGTAGGTTGACGTGTGCGCTCTTGCAAATGGGTATATATATCATATCTGTTGATAAATTTCCTATGAACTATGGTTGTTCTCTGTGCATGGCTTGATGGACAAATTCCGCTGCCACATATGAATGCCTTGCTCCCATATTGGAAAAAACGTTTCTAGAAGCAAGGCAAGTCACACTCATTCATTCATATACGAAGCAAAGTCTAACAGGTCGGTGCTCTTTGGATGTTATCGATTTTAAATTTCATACGACCTGAGAGTCGTTGTTGGCTGTTGTCACTGTTCATTTATTTCCATCTTGACAATGATTCGAAATAAATAAGAGAAGGCAGGCTCCCCAAAAGGCAGAACCGGTCATTTTTCGTTTTTCTGGAAGCCAAAGATTCAGCTGTCGTGGACTCCGATTTACTTGTGTGGCGTCCTTCGAACAAACCAAACTCTACGACTAATGAGAACGTGAACCCACTTTCCAGATGATGTGCATCGATCAAATGTCTCACAGTTACGCAAGCTGGGCGCGGAGTTCTAGATGAATGCGGACGTTTCTAATGAGGTTTAAGGTTCAAACGGATAGTAAGCGAATGGTGGAATTGGGCAACATGGACAACTCAAAAAAAAAGTGGACTTATTTTCTTGTCGATCATGTCATTCTGACTAGACACCTGTAGTGTGATTGTTGGAGATCAAATGCTTCACTGGTATAAGAATTGCTGCTATCGTCCCGTAATGAGTGATGCAACTATGCAGTTAATTCCTGAAGCAATAATCTTCTTGAACGAATTTATTATTTTTTGGACAAGTCAATTTGCTTAATCCAGAGACAAAATTCGATTATAGTTGGAGGCTGAATTAGTATTGCTAGAGATCGTTGGGATTGCACAAGTCTGGGTGTGAATTCCTCTGCTAATTTCAGAAAGGTTGGGTAGCTGGACGTGCTGTCCCTAAGTTGTTTGGTTTAGATGTGCTCAGTTTCTCCGCAGAAAGAGCAACCGAATTAGATGGTTGCACCAGATTCTCTTGAAGCCCGTCTGCATCTTTAACTACATCCTTTGACACAAAATTACATTACAATCATTGTTGTTTGTTGGTTGGAGGATAAGTCTTTGAGTTGAAGTCCTGGTATGTACATTGAATAGAGTTATTGCACACTAGTTATTTGGTGCACATTTATGGAGGATATTGTAGTGACATTGAATTGTGAGTGATTGTTGCTTCTTCTTCACTGGTTAATAGTTGTGATCAGTTTCTTTAACGTATAAGATAATGGAGAAAATGACCAGACTTGATAATGCATTAGAGTTGTTAAATACTCTGATACATTCCATTGTTGATGAGATGGTTAAGATCAACAAAACCTCTCTATTCAATATTAAAATATGTCTACAAAATGCACAGGAGAATATTGAGTTTTTGCAGCTTGAGACAAAGCTACAGCAGGAAGAATTACAACAGTGGAGTCATCATTCTGAACCTGTTTCTGTTCATAAGATTGAAACAAACTCCCATAAACAGTAAGACAATAATGTTATAGTTCATTCAGATTTACTACCCAATAAAGTAGCAGTTGTACATGTAGATGGAGAAGTTCAGTCTACACTTTCCAAGTCCATCATCAGACCTTGGGAACAACTTGTCCACAACAAGCACAGAACTGGTCTTGGATATGACAAGGACTTGTCCTTTCATATTCCACACTACGCCAAGCCCATTCAGTTTCAGAGTGCTGGATTTATTCATGACAGTCCACCTGCTCCTCATGACAGTTCACCTCCAGCTGTTCCAGATTCTACTCCTCTTCCACATCAACAACAACAACAACAGATTGTGAAATGCCAACACTGTGATCGAGTTGGCCATTTGAAAGATCACTGTTTTGATCTTCATCCATGTAAGCACTGTCATAAAACCACTCATTCTTCAAACAGATGCTTCAGAAAACAAACACCATGCAAGAACAAAGATTCATCTAGGATGGATCGCTTCTTGGCAATGGGCATCAACAGCCAATAAGATATTCCAATCACATGTTAGAACTTGTTCCAGAGTATTGAACAGTCTTGCAGTTGAGTTTTCTCCATCATCTCACCTTGTATCTGACAGGGGGGAAATGATGGTCATCTACAAGTTTCAAAGTCACATAAAGCGAGCCTGAGCCACAACCTGCCACACCAGTTTCAGAGTTGTAGCCAGAGACAAAGATGCCCGTGAACATGCCTTTAGGTGGTAATATGGGACACTTCCTCTAGCAAAAGGCTTCAGCTTCTCACCAGTTTCGGAAGAATTCGAGGAACGAAATTGAGGACACTTCCTCTAGTAGAAGACTTCATCTTCTTGCCAGATTTGGAAGAGTTCCAGGAATTGCATTAAGCATTCCAGAGTTGTTGGTCATCCTTAAACCATCATAGGTTGAGACTTCCCTTTTCAGGTTGAAGTTCTTCCTTTTATGCGGGGTGAGACCTCCCCTTCATGGTTGAAGGTTTCCCTCTTCAAAACAATAGGAGCACTTCCCCTAGCAGAAGACTTTAGCTTCTTGCCAGTTTTGGAAGAGTTTCAGGAACTGCACTAAGCGTTCCAGTGTTGGTGGTCTAAGCGTTCCAGTGTTGGTGGTCATCCTTAAACCACCACCCTTTATACCAACATTTCAGAGAGCACATTCAGCGTAGTGCTGCCATGCATTTTTGCACATTCTGTATTTCAGCTCTCTTCTTGGACTCATACATAACCCTTCAGATTAAGGGGGGAATTGGACACCTAATCCTCAATGGGTTAGTGTGGAAGCCGAATAGACAAAGTAGTCCAAGAGACCTTGGAATGTGAAACCTAACGGTCACAATAATGTACTATAAATGTATATCTCTTGTTAATAAAAATTGTACTGTCATGTTTTATCTTTCCTATTTGTGGTTGCCCATGTGTGTTTAACACCAGCCATCATCATAGTCTATTTATTTTGGAGTTTAAGTCTTGATGGTATTAAACTACCCCTAGACCATGGTGCATTAATTGCATCTTTAAAAAAAATATCTTACCTTTTTTGAACACAATTTAAATGCAGTAGGGCCTTTCAAGCCTACAATGTTGTTTGGAACTTTGGTCATCCTAATGTCTTATATAAATGTTGGCACTACTTGTTTCTGGCAAACTTTTAGTGAAGCTTTAGCACAGAACAGTGGATCTCTTGACTAACTGCAGAAATCATATGCTTATTGGAATATACTGAATGAAGAATAAGATATAGAAGACACAAAATTTGCTTTGGAAGAATTAAAAAGGAGAACTTAGTGGTCAGTAGGCTTTTATTTTCTTGGATTAAGAACATGATCAGCATATTAGTTCTATGGCGTAAATTTTGACATGAACGTAAGTGTTTTCTCGAACTTTCGGTTACAGCATTGACTTTTATATCTAATATTTTATTAAATGTTATGCTGGCAAGGTTTCAGGTTATTGGAGATATCACACAGCAGGATAGCCTTATTCCCGAGTACTTCCAAGGTGTTAAAAAGGTCATCAACGCAGTGTCTGTTATTGTTGGACCAAAGGAAGGTGACACACCTGACAGGGCAAAATATAATCAAGTATGATACATCCCTAATCCCAGCTGAAGTATGAATAATTACTATTAAAAATGTGCTAGATGTTAAATATAGATATCCGACAGATTGAATCAAGGTGGCCTCACATTAATTATTCTAGTTTATAGAAAATGCCTCCAATTCTTAGATCTGATGCTAAAAAGGTCAATTTGTAAATTTGCTGTGGAGCATGGTGTTATCATTTTCCTCCAAAATGTTGGTAATGGTTGCTTTCTGATCAGTAGACTTTCAACTTTTGTCATTTTGAATACCATCAGATGTAATGCTATGTTGTTGCACTTGGTTTCAAACTTAGTACCGTTGCAAATATTTATAGTTGGTTGGATGTGGCTTGTGGCTCTTTATCGTATCAGTCACTTGATTTTGATGATGCATTACTGGGTTCTTTGGTGTAAATGCAGGGAATCAAGTTTTTTGAACCTGAGGTAGATATAGCATCTCTACCTTCTGTGAATAGGTTGTATTTGGAGTCAAATTGGTTGGTTGTTGGAAGTAACATTGGTGAACCCATATTCTCACCTGTACCATGTTCTGGTCAAAGCAATGAATGACAGTTCTTTATTCTATAAATGAATAGTAGTTTCAGTCAAATTGTTCATCGCTATTTATATTTAGACATAAGTATGATTTTTATCTTTCTAGTGTTAATACAAGTACAACTAACTTTAATTCATTGTTGCTCTGCTCTCAATTAAACAGATAAAAGGTGATTCACCAGAGCTTGTAGAATATGTTGGGATGCAGAACTTGATTAATGCTGTAAAAGAGAAAGTGGGCCTTCGAGATGGAAAACTATTGTTTGGTTTCCAAGGTGCATTTCCTTGCATTCCTATTTAAGATATAGGCATATTATAAAACTAGTTCACTGTGGTACTTGCAGTTCCTGAATACATGTTTGAAGCAACTTAAGCCATGTAGTAAGGGACAGGCTACTAGATTACAAGTTAACCAAATTGCATGAAAGTAGAAATAGCATAAAGAAACTTGGATGCAAAGTTGAATTAGCAAGTAAAAGGGACCAAGCTAACTAGATTGTTCAATGAAAAGTTAGATTGCACAAGAGATGAAATTTGCAAGTTAAACCAAATTGCATAAAGTAATAGCTTGCAAAGAGAAATTAGACACACTTAGCGTGTTTAGTCTACTCCATAGCTTGGTTAACCAAGAAAACCACTCAAGCATCACATGTACACTTTCCCCAAATGGGGAATGGGGGATGCATAGGGGAAAAATCCCCTAACTCCCAAGAATAAGTAATCTTTTATCAAGTCCCTCTTATAGAATGAGAGATGAAGAGTGAGTTTGAAAGGAGTTAACAATGAGATCCCTCAATAGGATAAGGCACACCTTCCAATGTTACAAATGAGTCCCTTTTTGGAAAGGGATTTGTTACCCCTTAAACTAGAAGGGGACCTAAAAGGGATCCCTAAAGGGAAAATGTTGGACCAAGGGCAACAAATGGAGACTTAGCCCACTGTCACCTTAGCTAAGGCTCTCTACTATTTACGGACTTCCACCTACAGGAGGAGACCTGGTATATTACGGAGTCACCAATGAAGGATAAATCAATGAGTGGATGTGGAGTGACCCAAATAATCCCTTTTCAAAAGAGGTTGAAGGATAGAGCTTGCTTGCTTTCTAAACAAGGTACAATGTATTCTAGGAGAGGAATGAGAGGATTTGAGGGTCAGGTTTATGGGATGTGATTCATGAAAGAGTTTTCCAATCCCTAAAATCTTTATTGAAATTGGTATCCCGGATGGTTTTTGAAGAATTGTCTTTTCCAAGGAACAGGACCACACAAGACCTATTGACCTTGCCACCTACACCTACCTACAAGTTAGTGAGAAAACCTTCAACCCCACAAGGTGTGGTTGGTGGCAGGGAACTCAAAAAAGGGGCTGTCAAACTAATCCTAACTCTCTCTGTTTGAGCTATCTCTTAGGCTAGCTAAGGGGGGTGGTCTCTAATGAAAAGTTAAGTTAAATAAAAAATTCGAGTTTCTAGGAGAATTGTTAGAGTTAAATAGATTATCTCTTAAACTGATTTATAAGCAAAAACTGATATGAGCAATAACCATCATAAGATAAGCATGAAATACATAAACAACCAGTGCCTTCCAAGTATTTGCTCTTTAAGAAATGAAATTGTGTTTTGCTTAAAATGAAGTGAAATGCTTTCAAACGGAAAGCCAAAATAACCCTAAAAAGTGAAACGATAAATTGTTAGCACAAGATATTATAAATGCTTTCAAGATGAATAAGTCTACAAATCCAAGCATGGAAACTATCTTGCTCAAAATGATACAAAAAGAATTCAAATGTTAGACCAAGATGACAACATGCAATTAAGTTTGCAACCCAAAATAATAGTACTTGAAAGTGAAATCAACCATTCATGACAATATGCAATTAAATCAAAAGATAAGCCAATTTCCAAGTACAAGAAAATTAAAACTTGTTGCAAAATTAAAAGAGATTACAATGCTTGCATCCAAAGTGCCTCTTGAAATAAGATTTGTGTGTGAGACTTTAAACCATCAAAATAAGAACTTTGCAAAAGAAACAAATGTGATGGAATGAGTTCTTGGTTTCTTTTATTAATTAGTGATAAGGCAAAGTTACAATTGAACTCTAGTCCTCAGACCTCATCCTCGCCCAAATATTTGGATATCACATTGAAGAGTCAATAGAGGTAGAGGGTCCCTAAAAGTCTATTCAATCAACTTAAGTTGGAGATAAGTTTTAGTGAGGCTTGGGGCCTTCCTATACTAAAATGCATAGATGAAGTGAAAATTGTGTTAATTCCCCAAATTAAACTAATGCTTCATGCAAATGCTTCAAAGAGAAATAGTTTGCAAAACTTGAGAGCGTATGCATGTGGGAATTTAAATACAAGATTAGTAAAATTTGCATGTGGAGTGAAATGTGTTGATTTTAAGCATGCAGAATATGGAATTAAAAGTTAGAAAACTAAGAAAAACTAAAAGCAAGATTAAGCCACCCACAAGTATCCCTCCTCTAAATGAGGAAGGGAGATGCCATGGGAAAAATATCAAACTCCCTCCAACAATTTTTATTATTATCTTTTATTAGCGTTTAAAGCAGGTAAAAATGCCTCTAAGAGGGTAGCCCACAATACAAGAGAGATCTTTACAAAGATGAGACTCTACCAAAACTAGACTCTCTCCCCAAAAAATATAACAACAACAAACTTGAAGATGAAAAAAACTTTCCAAAAGAGATTCACAAGGCTCAAAAGGCCCATGGCCTAGATGAGTTTGCAAGTCTCTCCCAAGTACTTATGGCCTCCCTAAAAATCAGTCTTTGGATAGCATGAGGGGGTCCTGCATACAAACAAGTGAGTAGTTTCCAAAGCTTCTCCTCAAGCTCCTTGCTGCCCCATGCTCAAGCCTATGCGTTGCAAAACACAAAGAAAAACCAATTGTTAGTGAGAAATTAGGAAAAAGAAACCAAAACTAAACTTAGAATTAATCTACAAAGTATTGGCTCAAGTAATGGGAGTGAACCCCCATAGTTGCCTAACTTTAGAAATGAATCTTGAATACGAGATATAATTTTGAAAGAACTAGAATCAAAGAAGTATTTTGAATTTTAAATGGATGATCAAGTAGCTATAGAATAAGAAAACTCCTTTTTGCTTTTCGTTGGATGGAAAACTTGAGGCGAAAAAATGGCTGAGTCTTGGATCGCTGTGACTCTAGGAGTGAGTTGATCTAATTGAGGTTTTTCTCACTTCTAGATGGATTCCTGCACACAAGACAAAAGATCTCTCCTACACATTTGAACACATTTAGTTTGTACAAGATTAGAGCAATATAATGAATAAAATAAACCAAACATTCTTACTCAAATGAATTGGCAAGCTTATCCCTAGAATACTACTCTAAATCAATGATATGTGCAAGATAGATTGTACACATCAATCCAAGTAAGATGACAAGTATAAACTAATATTAATTCTATATGTGAAAGAAATTAAACACAATAGCAGTGGCATGAAAGGACATCACCTCATAACGACAAGGACATTAAGAAAGTATGCAAGTACAAAATGGCAAAGTTTCCTCAAGCCCAATAGCCTATTACATGATACAATATGAGAGCCAAAGGCTAATTTAAATAGAACTATGGGAGCCAATCCCAATGAAAGATGAAATGACATGTGTAGCAATGGAGATAATCCCAATGACAAACTGAGTTTCCAAGTGGCCACATGACTGAGATTCCAATGGAAATTCGAATTTGCTTAGTGGATGTGATACTTGACCAAGTGTGTAATATTCCTAACCCAGAATATTTCTCAAACCCCAACAAAAACTCCAACCAAATATGTGCAAATGATATAATGACCCAAAAGTGATAAAATAACAGTGGAAAAGCATAAATAATGTAAACCAGAAATATAAGCAGATACACAAGAAATGCAGCAAGAAGATGCTAATCCATTTTATTATACTGAGCAATAAAATGAGTACAAGAGGTGATCAGATAGATGGCACCTCGAATTGCACAAGGCAAGTGAAGAAATATTCTCAGAATGACAAGAATGGCCTCTCTGTGTGAATGCTGCTACTGCTAGGAAACAAATGATGATTTGGCGCTGCTCCCCTCCTTGGAAAAAGTTGAAACTCTGGGTTCGGGCTCTACTCAAGAAACCCAGAAAAACGCAGAAAGCTTTCCTGAAATGGTCGACCCCTGAAAATAACCCTCCTTGGGATCTGCGCAGTTCCTCCAAGGCTCTGTGCTGGCTCTGAAAACCCCTCTAAATTCT
Organism: Pinus taeda; assembly: GCA_000404065.3. Lineage (NCBI taxonomy): Eukaryota > Viridiplantae > Streptophyta > Pinopsida > Pinales > Pinaceae > Pinus > Pinus taeda. The sequence goes on along the minus strand of APFE031626433.1, from coordinate 13,816 downwards.
GCCTGAATCTCCACCTGAAAACTCTGCCAAAATCCTCCAATAGGCAAGGGCGGGTCCCCTGCTCACTCACACAACAAAAATCCTCCTGCAAACCCCAGTCCCCAACAGCTGCTAGAATGAACTGCGTCCCTCTCCCCGTGCTGCGTAGTCCTCCAAAACGCTGCCAAAACTACTGCTGGAATGCTGATGAAACTACTGCTGAAACACCAAAGGAAATACCTTGCCCGAGCAGCCACTCGAAGTCCCTTGGGGCTAAGGGTGAGATATCCGAACGAAGACACTCGATGCACTAAACAGTGCTGCAGACTAGCTAAACAGCCAACGCGCTCAGAAGTCGAACAACTAGCTTCAAATGCACATAACTGAATGAATCAAAATGAGGGGGCTCTTGTCTATTTTATAGCCTCTGCCTCTCACAATCCCTAGGCTCACCTCCTCCTACGTGATTTCCCTCTTGCTACGTGTGCTTTTCCTCCTGCGTAGTCCCTCCATGTGTCTGCGTGGGCCCCATTTCTGCGTCCCCCTTTGGCCCCCTTGGCTCCCCTTTAAGTCACAACATTGTGCTACCTAAGAAGTGACTTTTTATTCTAAAGTGAGTTATGTTCCCCTGTCCTCACTTTTTATTTACAAATAACTATAGAAGGCAAAAATTGGACAAAATCGAATATTCCAATTAGCCATAGCTAATTAGGAATATTACAATGTGCCAATGAATCTTTGAGTGTAGTAGTGATCAAACAAGTGGCTGATATGACTGTTGTGTATATCTCCTTAGTTGGGCAGCATATATCCTTGTTCATGTGTAAGTTCTTTATGGCTGCCAAGTGTGAAATAAGTGAGTGAAAAGAAGAACAAATTCCATGAAAATATCAGCCCCAAAATCTGGTGAAGACACCACTGCAATTACACATCCCAATCTACCCCTTAATCTCTGCATATAACCTGTTGTGAGTGCTGTGCGTTTGGCTGCCTCTAAACTTCTGTTCGTAGACTCTAAAATCTGAACTGTAGATTGTGCTTGCCTGGACTGTCCTTAATTTGCTGCGTATGATTGAGGATGACTGGGCTTGCGTATGATTTAATTTGTTAGCAACATATGTCTTTGGTGTGCATGGAATGGAGGGGGACAAGAACTGTCCCATGTGGCAGTTTTGTCCCCCATTATCTCCCTTTACTTGGACCATATCTCTAATCAAATCGAAAACTGATTTTGACTGCCGAGTGTGCCATTCGTGAGCTTCTTTTGTTGACTGTTGACTTGTCATTGGTTTGACCTCCAAATGGTTGCCATGTCATTCCTCTCGTTTCCCTTTAAACTTTTAATTTGCACCCCATATATCTGATATGTTGAATTATTATAATTTACCCATAAGTCGTGCTTTATGATTTCAACGTTGCCTCTTTAACTCAATTTGGAAACTTTTGACTCGTCACTTGGAACTTTGACTTTGAATTTCCTCCATGTGGTGGGCCCCACGTCGTTGCTACATCACCTTTGATATTCCTTTAACTTCCCATGTCAAAATTTGACGTATTTTGACTACGAAAAAATTTCTAAATTTTTCCAATTATTCAATTTTTTGAATTTTGTCCTCATTTTTGCTACTGCCTTTAGGAAAATCGGCTTTTGAGAGACTATAAGTCATTTTTTGACCCCCAAAGTGGGTCTTAAAGTAATTTTAGGTCTTTGAGGATGAATTTCGAGTAGTAATACACCCTAGATATTTCCTAAGGCAACTTATTTACATCATTACATAGAAAATAATTAAAAAATCCCGTTTTGCGGGAAATTTTAATTATTCAAAAATTCTACTTAGACCTAGCCAAATTCCACGATTTTTTTTGTGTGATGTAGTATGGTAATATACATGGACTCTAGACACTGAGATGTTTAGGGGCTCAACCTTCAAACTGTCACCTCGGCTTTGGGGTAAAAAGTGAGTGAAAAAACCCAAAAATTATCCGCCTCTGAAAAAGAAGGGATAACTAAATAGATAAAAAAAATACTCCAAGGTGTACTCATTTGTTGATCGAGTCCCAACATCATAAGCCTGTTACTGACTTAAAAACTCTATCATTACTAGTATCACTTATTACAATTCCTCGCAGGGTGTGGAATCTGGGTAGAAAGATGATGAAAAGATAGAAGTAGAGTTAAAAAACTCTGTTGACTAATGATATTTGATGGTACAAGTGTCCTCTGAATCATCTTTGGGCATGGAGTCTTCATATAATCATCAGGTGCCACTTTAGTGGTGAACAGGACCCAGCCTATGTTAGGAGGTAAGAGTTTAGAAACCTATGATATTCTTAACCTGGACAAGGTGGGGAAAAAGATCAAAGAAAAAATATTCAATCAAAGGTGGTAAATTGATCCTATGAGGCACTAGCGTTTGGGATACTAGGGCAAAGTTTGATTTCGGAGCTAGGGCTTGGCTTTTCTCACAACTCCACTGTTGGAATGGCTTCAAATTTGGAGGAGGTCTTGGGGAAACACCAACGTAGGAGAGCCTAGGAGTCCAAACTTTTTGGAGGGATATTTCACTGGGAAAATGATGCCCTAGGTGACCTAACTTGGCTAGACCTAAGAAAAGGTGAAAAGAAGTTTATTTTAAGTGACCACCTTTTGGTAGTGTTGACCACTACATATCAACTACCCATAGCAGTACACCCTCTCTTTTTGCAAAAGGGATAGCGCCTAATCGATGTGTTCTTGCCATCATCATAACCCTGATCACGTTATATTGTAAACCCTTTCTGCATGTGTAAATTGTAAATAATCTTAGCAGATCCGTGTCGTGTATGTAGTTGCCTAGGTAAACCTAATTTTTTGATGACGATCTACATTTCGGAAGGTTTTTTGTCTCACCGATCCATGATCAGCAGAGTTTTCTTTCAGCTTTACCCCAAAGTCGGAATGGATTTTGTCATTAGAATGTTAGGAGAGTCCTAATGTGCTAGATCGAGTCTATGTAAAAGTGATTTGGGAATAATCCTAACTATTTGGTTACGTTATTTTATTACAAATTGCTTGATCTACTAGATTATAATTGTGTCACAGAACCGAGTAATCTGCGAGGGTCTGTATCAAATGGGTTTTTCCCCCTTGAGATGTAAAAATGTAAAAATCATGATGTAAAATGTCTTGAGGGTTAGAAAAATAATTTATCCTCTCATAAGTCCTAGGTCCGAAGTAATTTTAAATTTTCCAAAGGCTAAATTCGAGGGTCCTTTAAAAAATTAAATTTTAAAAGGTCCAGGGACTAAGGTTAATTGATTATTTTGCTACATTTTATGCCCTTGGTCCCTAAGGTTAAGTCAAAGTCAAAATTTTGAGGAAATTAATTCAAAAATTTATTTTTTGAATTAATTAAAATGCATTTAGTTGATAATTTCGAAATTTCTTCAATATTTAAAATTTTGACAGATGAGATTAAAAGAAGTTTTGATCCTCTTCAACAGTCGAGATCGCTTTGACAAGGATCACTCGAACTAGCCGTTGGAAGATTTGTCTTTAAATAGGAGGCCAATTGCCCGTGGAGATCATTTCGATCTTTGGGTCGTGTGCTAAGTGAAAGCTCTCTTGTAATTATTTTTCATGTGCAAATAAAGAAAGACTTTGGGGTTAATCTCTGTCGGTGTTACTCTTCGAGAAAATGCTATAAGATGTTTTATTTTCTTGCTTAGATTTACCTTCAGCCATTGATGTTAGCTTATTGAAGAGTGATTTAAACATAGTTACCTTGTTTGATCACTAGAGTTTGAATGATTGTTTAATTTCTGAAATTAATGGCAGGTATCTCCATTAGATTTGAATTTCATTGTCGTTTTCTCTCTATGTTAATGGTTGAATTAAGCTGTGCAGGAAATCCTTGGTTTTGAGATTACTGGGCGTTCGGGGAAGTTTTCAGTTGGACCAACCAACTCCCGGATAGCATTTTATAAAGAGACCAACTGGTTTTGATCCCGGGCTTATCATTAGAACTTCTGTTGTGGATGCATGAAGGATTTTCTGAAGCACCTCATCTTAAATTTAAAATTTAAAAAAATATGTGTGGCATAATGGCAGATTTGGCTGCTTAGAGCCTTTAATTTGTAAATATTGTAATTATTTAGCTATTTTTGTTTTTTCTTTTTTAGTTTCATCCTTGCATATATTGTTTCTGGGCGTTTTGTTTTGCCATTGTAGGTTGCAGATATGAAGAGGAGATTTTGCTTGATGCCAGATCTAGGCCCTGGAGGGTAAGATCTGGCCTCAGAACCAGTTTTGGCAGATGGTCTGGTGGAAGCTTTGCAGATTGATGAGCTGCGTAAGGGTTTACAGCAGAGGACTTGTTTGCTGGATTGGATTTGGAAAGAAAATTTTCAAACAGAGTTTTGGGAAATTTTTGGGTCTTTACTATCGCCTGGGGTTTTGTTTTCGTTGTTACAGATAAACCTCCACTTTTCATCTCCATTCCACTGCAGCTCCCTCCTTCAACGCATCCATAGCCCTCCTCACGTTGTCTTCTTAACCTTCAAACCCTTCCACGCACCTGCCATCCTCACGCTGACCATCCCATGCTCCACGCAGTCTTCAAGCTGCAAAAAATCCACAGCCTTCAAAACTGCCATTGCCTTTACTTTGTGGCTTCCCTTCCAGCGTCCTTTGCTAGCCCTTATGCTGCTCTTCTCTCATCGCTGCCATCCTTGCATTGACCTTTCCTTCTTCCCTTTCCATTGAGCTTCATCACTGCTCGCTAACCTGCATCCTCTACCTGCTAAACCCTCACGCATCGCTCTATTTCTCTACGCTGCTCGTCCGCTAGCCACTGCCATCCTCTGTAATCGTCTCCTATCCACACAATCAACTTGCAACCATCCTCATCCACCCACAACTCAGTTCCCTAGTCCTCCTCTCCCCTGCGTTCTTCTCACGCAGTTGCGCATAACGCTCTTCCCTCTACCAATCAAACCTGCGTCCATCCTCCAACTCCTTATTGCAATCCTCATTCCCAGGATTCTCTTTGCTCCTAAACCTGTCCGCAACCATTTCTGACAGACCACGCAGTCTTCACACAGTCACCTTCGCTCTCCTCCGTAGCCTGCCTCCTTCATCGGGTTCACCTACATGCCTGCATTCACATGTATACCAAAAACATTACGATTTTTTTTAACTTTTTGTATGCTTAGCGTATTCATGATTTAGGGTTAGACTTTTTTTTAAATTTTAGTTTAGAATTTTTTTTGTTCCTTAGGTTAACGTATTTTTTATGAAGTGTGTTTTAATATATAAAAAGTAAAAAATTCAATTTCGTTGTTGTATATTTGATACGATTAGGTTTTAGCTTTAGAATTAGATTTTGATTTTATTTAAGTTAGGTTTTAGTTTTAGCTTTGGATATATTTAATTTTAGGTCTGTTCTATTTTGATTTTGAAATAAATCCAAAATAATAAAAAATAAAAAAAATCCAAAAAAGCATAAAAAAGGGGGTTAGTCTTTAGGTTTTGATTTGTTTTGTTTAGATTTTCATATAAAATAATAAAATAATAAAATAATAAAAGAAAAAATATATATATATATATATATATATAATATATATATATATATATATATATATATATATTTTTTTTTTTTGAGAAATTCACCTAAGAAGTAATCAAGATTGTCAAATTTAAACTCCTTGGTGTCTTTTGTGCTAAAGTAAAAAAATCTGAAAGAAAACTTTTGTTGTATCAGTGTTTCACTTCTTTATAGTTTAATGCACTTAAATGTTTTATTTGAAGATTAACTATTTGAAAGTGGTAAATAATTATAGGACCTGAACTGCTTAGCTTTTACATTTCATGGTTATTTACAGTATTTGATCTTTTGAGATTTAGTTGCTAGAGCTCTGTGCATCTATTGAACATCTTGCATTTGGTGAAATTAGTCATTGCTTGGATCTCTTTTTTTTTCCCCTAGGAAAAAATCTTAATTTTATTCATGTTGATAAAATTACATTTTGTAGATGCTGTATAGCATATGCAAATGGCTGAACTTGTAATATCAGGCAGCATACAAAAATAAAAGCACAAAATGGCAAAAAAACAGTTCCTGAGATATCAGGAATACATGCAGATATAATAGTAAATGATTTGCAGGCCTATGTTCTCCTGCCTTTTTTCTTTTCTACTTTGCACCAGACTCCAGTGCTGGTAGAGGGTTCAATTACAGCCAGTTGTTTTTCACCTGTATACGCTGGTAGTTCTTTTTCTGAGTCCGATCCTTCTGGGTTGTGTGCTCTTTTGACTCCGCTTAATTCCAATTGCAAGTCTTGCTGCAATACCAGGTTATATGTCTCCTCGTTGGGTTTCTTAGCGCCTTCATTAGGCTCTTCCCCCTGTCTCATTTGTACATCTATGGGTTCTGTGTTCAGTGCCTCCTCCTCCAGTGGTTCCGTATTCTGCCAACCTTTTGGTTTTTTTTCTGCTGTTTCTTGTTCCCTTTTGGCTCTTTACTAGTCAATGGACATGCATTTTGCAAGTGCCCTGTCTGCATGCATCTACGACATCTGAAAGTCGTGTTCTCGTAGTCTAGATTTTGCGTCCATAGTGAATTATTAAAATTCAGTATGATGTGATCAGGAAGTCCTTGACTTAGATCCACCTCTACACATATTCTAGCATATGTGAATAGTCCCCTCATAGTTCTGTCTTCATCTGTTTTGAGATGTTTTCCTAAAGAGTTCCCAATGGCTGTTAAAGCTTTTCGGTGCCAAAAATGTAATGGGAGGTTATGCAGCCTTACCCAAACAGGTATTGTCGAAACAACCATGGTATTGGCATCAAATTCCGGGAACCAGGGGGTGATAAAGAGGCCAGCATTGCCCCAAAACCAAGGCCCCTGATTTATAATGTTGTCTCGTTCCAGTTCAGTGTTAAACCTGACTGTGAAGAAACCTTTAGGGCAGAGGTATATTTCACATTTGGGTGACCATGCTGTGGATACCCATTGATGCAATACATCTGCTTTGGGCCAATAACCGTTAAATCTGCAAATAACTGCGTTATGTAATAAATCTGAGTATAGATCTGTTACCTCCGGCATTGCTACAGTAAGTAAAGGTGTTTCTTGCTTCTGTTCTACTATGTATGGGCCTGGAGGCTCTGGTGCAGGTGTTGTTCTGTGATTCATTGGTTCCTTTCCTTTAACTGCATCCCGGAAGGATCCTGTGGTTTTTGAACTGGTTCCCTTACAGCCACCTCGCAATCTCAGATTGATTGTTACGGTTGAGTCATTTGCAACTCCATAGTGTTGGAGTGTGTGGTGATCCTGCATACATTGCCCGGAAAATACGAGGTTTTGGTGTATTGTCGGAGTTCCCAATATATTCTGGATTAACATTTTTAACCCTAAGACATCCATTCCTTCCCTGATTTGTACACAGTGGTGTCTACCTTCAACAGATCTGACAAATATATGATTCAGATCTGACGAATCAACCTTGTATAGACCCCGATCTATATGCTTGTTCTTCCGATCTGGCAGATCCGTAGTGTTTCTGGAGTTACGGGGCTTTATACCTCCTACCAACAGAGATCTGGCTGCCACCGCGTAGCCACATCCGCCGTCATCATCCATTGAATATTTATGGCCATAGAAACCCTGGAATCTGTCTAGGAAAAGCATATTAAAGATGCTTACCTTGCAGATCGGAATACTCTTGTAATTATCGCTGTAATCGGGGTGTTTGGAGCAGTATACCCAATTATTTTCCTCGCTAGTTAATACGCAAGCAATGCCTCCGTTTAACATACAAAGATTAAAATTAATCCGCAGCACCCACTCCTTCCTATCGATCTGCCGCCACTCTTCCAGATCTGTTGTTTGCTTCTTGATGTCCGCGATCTTCCGAGTGTATTCGATCCTCAGGCATGCATCCATTTCCTTGGCGGCTCGGAGCAGGTCATTCTTGCCCAGAAATCGAAAGCCGAGGGCGTCCATTCGTAACCCTAGTTCTTACAGAGCTCGCGCTTCAGATCTCTCAGGCCCATTGCTTGGATCTCTTAATATTGCAAGCGATTGTTAAAGATTTCTATTGTGGAATTACAAATTTCATATTTATATCTCCTAAGCAGCAACAACAAACCCATTTCTTGGTTTTCACTTTGTCTAGCGAGATCATTAACTCCATAAGACACTGGTATTTATCATTTAAAATCTAATTAAATCTTAAGTCTTGCTAAGTTTAAATCAAGTATTTGATTGCTTCACTGTGTCTCCCAAACCGGCTAATTCACAGCTAGTTCTCTTTTATCCCATAGGGTTTACCCCCCTTAGCCTGCTATACTGAGACAACTTAAACGGAGAGATCGGGGATCAGGGTGACAGCCCCCGATCTGAGCATTGTTGCAGTGCCTAGACAATCTGTGTGACAACAGGTAGATCAGTGCCTTAGTCTTGGGAGAATGGATTCTATGATAAATATGAGTGAGGACCTCTGGTTCCTAGTCAAGGAGGCCTAAATACTACTTCACTAGCCTTCTAGGTCAACGAGAAGCAATCTTGCAACTTTTATACTTCGATGTGCAAAAGGTGATGGCTTATCAAGATAAATTCGTTGATAGAATTACCCCGAGATTTCATTCACATTACATGGTCCATACATTGAGAGATGCTATATAGGGACAAATTTCCACAATTTACGCAGTAAATGCATGCAACAATTATCCCTAAATATAGCGAAAAATCCCAGTCCAATGTATATGAAAAAACAAAACAAGAATAACATTAAAAACATGTACTTAATGTTGATTTCTGGTAGCATCAGATGTGCTCTAAGTCTCAAATTTTGTAGGGAGGCTTGGGCACTTGTATTCCAAAGAACCCAGAAAGCGGTTTGGGAAATTCCACCTGGAGATAGTTTTATTAAAATAATTAATTATTTTTGATGGGTCCCTAAGTCTAAACTTAGGAAATTAAACTAATTAATGGATATTAATATAACTGTGGGTGTAGCTTCTAGAAGAAGACGAGGATTAAACATAAATTATCTTAGCGATTGATTAGCTTCTAATCTGGGCCGTTGAATGTCAACGAGAAGATTATTTAAAGAGGCTTGAGGGTCATTTGGAAAAAACACTGAGAGAGTTCAGAAGATTGAATTTCTGAAGCAGAGCAGTTGCCGGAGAGAAATTCGATGTGAGCTTTTGTAGTGAGGGGCAGGGATAGTATTCGAAGGGAAATCTTTCCTGATCAGAGAATACTCAACAAAGAAGACAGAGGGAGATCCAGCAGTGGTAACGCAGAGCCAAAGGGGCTGACATAGAGCTACGCAGGCCCACGCAGAGGTAGTGTAGGCTGATGCAGAGGTTGCGCAGAAAACGAAAGGAAGTCCGAAAATTTGCGGGGGAGATCGATTTTTGAGGTGGAAGCCAGGGTGTGAGACCGGGAGGCAGAAATCGAAGTTCCTGGGTAGCAGATTGATCAGCTGGAGTAGTGACGTTGTTCCTAGAAGATTTGACGCTAGGCTCATATAGACACTGCGCAGAGGCAACGAGAGGTAGCCAGGGGTAATCATTTAGGAGCTCGATCAGCCAAGATTTCTAGTGATAATGTGAGGTAATCTCACAGATCTCTCTATTAGTAACATTCTCTATAACTGGATTGTCAGGAAGGCATTCTGAAGTTGTATTCAAATTTATTGCTGCATTATAATACAACCCTCAAAGCTGCTGCACCGGTTTCCACGCATTGGGTTTTTCTGGGAACATTTGTCCAAAAATAATGGTGTTACTGTGTTGTATTTTCTTTCATGCTCAGTTACTTGTTTCCGAATTATATTTAATTAAGCAAGGTTGCATGAAACGAGGAAACGGGTATGAGTTTTCAAAACGGGAACCGATACGAAACGTGACCTCCCCAAATTTTGGAAACGGGGAAACACGAATATATATATATAATATATATATATATAATATATATATATATATATATATATATAGATGTCTATTAGGACATATAAGAAATATGTGCAATCATAAAGCATATATGATACATTCTAATTTATTACATTATGATAAAATTGTCAATTGTCAATGCATAAACTATAAGTCTCTAAATTTACATCACATTTACTCATGAAGGATCACATAATGAAAATAGAAATATCCAAAATCAGCCACGAGAAGTTTCTAATTTCTTGTCTCATGCTTGATTCAGAGTCTCCTCCTACATAGTCGAACGACCTTAGTGTTCTTGATTAAATACAAGTTTCATACCCTAGTACCCTACATGCTCTTGATTATTGGGAGTCTCCCCTGCATAGAGGGCTTGGTTCTCTTTGATTAAATACAAGTTCCATACCCTAGTACATGATAAAATCCAATGGAAACATTGCAATCCCCCCAATCCTGAAATCTTGAAAAACAGATAAGTCTGCTAGATTTTGAGTGAGATCTAAAATTCTACTTTCTCCATATGAAATCCAGTGAGGGCGAAACCACTATCAAATATCCCGAGTCATTTCATGGTAATGTTAAATTCTTAAAGTAAAAGGATGAAAATGAAAAATAAAGGAGAATATCACTTTTACTTTAAGAACCATGAATTGCGTATGCCTCAAACTTCCTGATGAACTGCATATCAACACTAGGGCAAAAGTCCACTTTTATATCTTTAGACAAGCATCTAGAAGCAACTAGAAGTCATTAGGAAAACCTAATAATAAATTAAAAAACAAATAAAAAAACACAAGTTACAAGTGGAAACGTGCGTCGTATGGCCGTGAAACGCGTTTCAGGCCGTACTGGTCACGTTTCCGCATCGAGAAACGTGCCAGTACGGCTGGAAACACATTTCACAGCTGTACCACACGCATTTCAGGGTTTCGTTTCCGTTTCCGTACAGGAACGGCCTCCTACCCTGCGTTTCCTACAACTAAGTGAAGGCTGCAATTTATGTATTGCGATATTTGCCATATGAAACTGCAAGTAATTTGTTTAAAGGAATTTAACAAATAGGAGAAATATCATCAGTTGCTGCAATAGGGATTCCAGGTTTAGGAATTTTCACATGGTATCAGAGCTGCAGGTGAAACAAGAAGTGCAGTGCTAGAGAACCCAACGCTAAGCAGAGAAGGAGGTCGAATAGTTGTAGGAGGCAGCAGTTAAATCCCCAGAGGGAGTGCGCAGTCCAAGTTGGGAGGGCTGAATTTTCAAGGACAATCTCTCTTTGAGTGAGTTAACAGAGAGGAAGGGCTTCCAGATCGAAATTTTGTCATGCCAGAGGGAGCAATGCAGAGCCTCAGCGTGAGGAAAGCGCTGGTGAGACGCAGTGTTTGTGTAGGCAGTTTGCTGGGCAGAAAATCATTAGAAGAGAGAGGAGAAGCATCGTGAGGGAATTATTTCCTCAGTAGACTTCCCGAGAAGAAGTCTATTTTCTTATTTCCTGAACAACAACAGTAAGAAACAAAGATGAACAATTTTCCATTTTTTGTGGCAGAGATGGCAGCGAGTGGACTGTTGGATGTGGCATTCAACTATGTGATCTGGAAGGCAAGGATGTCGTGCCTTCTGGATGAGCATTTTCTCAAGGTCTATGTCGACAGCGTGGTCGCTGAGCCCGCGGGTCCAGATCAGTTGAAGAAGTACAAGGGAGAAATAGTGAAGGCCAAGAGGATGATCCTTGATGGAGTAAAGGATCACGTGGTTTGTCACATCGCTAGCAGAAGGACTGCTAAGGAGATGTGGGATGCCTTGGCAACACTGTATCAAGGATCTTTTGAGCAACGGAAAATGTACTTAGAGCAGAAACTGAGATCTGCACAGATGCAGAAGGGGGAGCGCATTGATCTATTCCTCACAAAGCTTCAGGAGACCAGGGACAAGTTAACAACTGTGGGGTCTACACCTTAAGGTTCCGAGATGGTGAGACTGGCCTTAAACTCAGTCTTAGAAGAATGGCAAGTCTTTGTCGAGAGCACCCTGGGCAGGGAAACTTTGCTAGATTGGGATAGTATGTGGGCAACTCTCAAGCAGGAAGAGCCGAGGAGAAATCTAGTTAAGTGTAAGATTGACGGAAGCAGCAGAAGTGGGTCAAAGACCAAGGAGGAGGAAGAGAATGCAACCCTTACATCTAAGGGGCAGCACGAGCAGTGGAGGCAGAAGAAGGACGTCTTGAAGATCAAATGCTTCAGGGGTGGTGAAATGGGTCACTACGCAACACAGTGTCCTCTCAGGAAGAAGGACAAAGATGAGAAGCAAGATCCGAAGGCTGCGCCCGTGGAGATTGAGGAGGAGGAGTTTTCCATGATAGCCAAGATACCTCTAGGAGGGAGGTGGGCTGATTTAGAGCTGTAGTTCGAAAGAGCTACAAATGGGCAGGATTCTTGAGGAGCTCACCTCTCAGGTCAATTCCTTGCTACGGGAACCTAGATTAGAAGTAGCAAGATGGATCAATGTCAGTTGGTGTGGAGGAATGTTGAAGCGACAGATGCAATGGCTAGAACGACAACTCTGAGCAGCTTTGTGCAATAATGACAACAACACAATGGCTTCAGAGGGATAGTGTGGGACTAGCAGCAGTCAGATCTTCAACATCGAGGTGCATCTATGCTGAACACTTGTTCAGTAATTTGGGATGTTTTTCCGTTGCTGATGCAGTAGAAGCGGTAGTTTGCAGTGTAGGGGCAATTGGCAGTGGCAGTGCCAACAACAACACGGATGTAGAAATTCAGAGGGAGCTGTAGTATGGATGCAGTGTTTACAGTAGCAATGTCAGCAGCAATGCAGTTGCAGCAGCAACACAGTAGTTGGTGGACAACATGTCAGACTTCAACAACGTAGAGGACGATGTTATGAAGTCAGGGTGATGCTGCAGTGGGAAGCATTGCTAGAGCACATTCCTCACTAAGAGGGAGTGTTGAATTCTGGTAGCATCGAATGTGCCCTAAGTCTCAAAGTTTCCAGGGAGGCTTGGGCACATGTATTCCAAAGAACCCAAAAAGTGTTTTGGGAAATTCTACTCGGAGATAGTTTTATTAAAATAATTAATGGGTATTAATCTAACTGTGGGTGTAACTTCTAGAATAAGATGAGGATCAAGTAGAAATGATCTTAGCCATTGATTAACTTCTAATCTGGGCTATTGAATGTCAAAGAGAAGATTATTTAAGGAGGTTTGAGGGTCATTTGGAAAAAACACCGAGAGAGTTCAGAAGATTGAATTTTTGAGAAGAGCAACTTGTTGTGTGTGGAGCATAATTGTTCAGAGGTCTTTGTTTTAGCCGAATGTATACCCCAGGAAGTTTGTACACCCCTCCACGAAGGGGGGTGCGGGGGGGACTTGTCCCCCCACAGGGGTCCGAACCCCCCCCCGGTGGGGGCTCGGGGGCAACGCCCCCGAAGCTAAAAACAGATGTAAAATTGCCTTGTAAAAGTATAGTAATTTCTAGTCAATCTGGGCCATTCATTAGGCAGATGATTTGATGGTAGAACTTATGTTTAGTTTAGGGTTTTTTTCCCTAGAAGGCGGTCCCTTCTCTTTGTATGAGGGCATTGTATTTGAGGCTGTAACAGACGTGTATTCTCCGAGTGAGAAACAGAGAGGTGAGTCTGTGAGAGAAAATAGAGGATATTACAGCGGATCTGCTATAGGTTGTGTCTCTTCATTTTGCTGGATAATAGAAAGGAAGGACTGGCTGTTCAGGGTGGATGTAGCCCAAACTGGGTGAACGACGTATATCTGTATCTCTTTTGTTTTATGCGTTTTCTGTGTTTATATTTCCGCAATAGTTTATGTGTTCCATTGCTCCGTAATATATAATTTTATAACAACTGGTATATATATATTAT